>CAEGAD010027512.1:0-34947 GCA_903067055.1 Poeciliopsis paucimaculata
TTCTTTTGTGTGATTTTGTTATTGTGTGTGTGTGGGTGGGTGAGAGAGAGTGTGTGTGTGAGAGAGCGAGAGAGAGAGAGAGAGTGTGAGAGAGAGAGAGAGTCACAGAGAGAGAGAGAGTCAGAGAGAGAGAGAGGGAGAGAGAGAGAGTCAGTGAGAGGGAGGGAGAGAGTCAGAGAGGGAGAGAGAGAGTCAGTGAGAGGGAGGGAGAGAGGGAGAGAGAGTCAGAGAGAGAGAGAGGGAGAGTCAGGGAGAGGGAGAGAGAGAGAGTCAGGGAGAGGGAGAGAGTCAGTGAGAGAGAGAGGGAGAGAGAGAGTCAGGGAGAGGGAGAGAGAGAGGGAGAGAGAGTGAGAGAGAGAGAGAGAGGGAGGGAGAGAGAGAGAGTCAGGGAGAGGGAGAGAGAGAGGGAGAGAGTCAGAGAGGGAGAGAGGGAGAGAGAGTCAGAGAGAGGGAGAGGGAGGGAGAGAGAGAGGGAGAGGGAGAGGGAGAGTCAGAGAGGGAGCCCAATAAGCTAGGTTAGTCTTTGTTATCCGTTACATTGGTCCTAAATGCTCCACGGTGAAACATGTGGTCTGGAGTAAAACTGCTACAGCCTCATTTGATCAGTGGCATACTTCATCATAGACAACACAGGGCTATGATAAATATGGAAAATGTCAATTTAAATACATAAAATTAAACAAAGTTGTGTTTTTCTTATCTGAAGGACGTAGAGATAGAGGATCTAGATGTCTCCCTTTAAATGGTGCGCTCCCTGCTACACAAGGGCTACTTCCGTAGAAATCAGTCAGCATAGGCACTGATTTCTTGCCTAAGAAATCATTCAGCAAGGTCTCTTCTTCATCCAGCGTTTAGTCTCCATGGTAACAGTATTATTGTACTTCCATTAGCGCTTGGAGGTTTACAGCAGATACGTGCCACAGTGTCTGGATGTATGTTCTGCAGCAGACCCAGTAGGGGAGGAACAATAAATACCAGGACCACTTCTGATCTGCTGTGAGAAAGAACTGACCGTTAGCCCCGTCCACCAGGTCACGACCTGTGGTTAACAATAGTAACCCCACCGTTGCCACCTAGCAACCATTCAGACAAAATAAAATAAAATGGGAATCTGCAGGTCAGGCTTTTTAGAGATCGCTGATCGGCCAGAAAACTGCAGTCAGTTCAGCCCTTATATTAAAGTATAAGAAAAAACTATTTTACCTTTTCACATGAAAATAGCCTAAGAGGGAACCATATCAATATTCTATATGTAAGTAATATTGATTAAAAGCACTCTAAAAGTTTATCATGAGTTAGTTTTCTAGTTTGTACTGGATTAAACTAAGTGTGTTTTTCTCCCAGTTGGCAGTAGGCTAATCCCTAAGTTTTAAATTTAGTTATTTTTTGCAGTTCTTCTGTTTTATATATCACTGGAAGATCCCAGAGAGAACCAAATGGCTCCTGCATGCACCAAAAACATAAAATGCATGCAGCCATTTGATCATTTTTGGAAGGTCGAAGGAAGGAAAATCTTCCTTCCAGCTATAGCTTTTAAATCTCTTAAAAGCTATAGCTGTCTCTCTCTCTCTCTCTATAGCATGTACGGTTCAAATGTAAAGAAATCTAAATTTGACCCCTAAGAAAGATGGCAAAATCCTCACATCTGGTCATTTTTGTCCAACTTTCAACACATTGGATTTTAAGACATTATGTTTCCTCGCTCGCTGTACCCCACCGTACAGCGAGCGGTGGGGTACAGCGGTTTCATCAGCTCCTTAGCTGATGAAACTAAATGATCCACATCTTTCACTTCAGATGTCTCAACAGGAGCACTAAGCTGTAGGACTAAACTCTTCAGGCCACACCCTGCAGAAGAGCAGTGCCTGAAGCGTGTTGCTGAGAACAAAACACCGAATCTGTGGCTTCAGCACTAAACAGCACAAACACTCTACAGAAGAGTCAGGAAGCAGGGAGAAATGATGCATTCATTTTTCTGCGGAATATTAAACACACTAATAGTCCACTTTATTAAATGTCTCACTTTTGTCACTGTGGGATTAATACAATCGATTTATTTTACGAGTCACAAAGAAAAACATTTAAAGGGGCAGAGTTATGTGTTGATCAGTTGTTACGAAAATGCTTCATATTTCAAATTTGACTTTGTAATGTAGGTGCTTTGCACAGCTGAATGGTTGCCAGGGGAGATTAACGGATTTCTACATCAAGGCAACACTCCAGGTATGTTTCTGATGAGAGGAATAATGCTGTACCATGATGTAAAGCTAAAAAAGAAAAAAAAAAAAGTCAAAAAAAAAAAAAAGGAGACGTAAATGAAAATAAAATACCAACGTGAATATGTTTAGCACCTACTCTACAACCTCACACACGCTTGTGAAATCAAGCAGGAGAATGTGTCCAGTGTGACTGCGTGGCTGAGTGCGAAGCATCTGGTTGGGACTCGGCCAGCACCAGGCTGTAGTCACACGTCTTTCTTTACCTTTGATATCTCTGTGAATCTTCCTCTCCGAGTGCAGATACTCCAGGCCTTTGAGAATCTCCCGCAGTATCGTGGCGATGTAGGTCTCCTCCAGAGGTCCGGGGCGGAGCTGGGCCGGCGAGAGACGGGACGGTTTGGATTCTCGTTTTCAGTCTGGCCGCAACAACAACGGGCTGTGTGAAACGTAGAAAACGTTCTTACCAGATCCAGAGCAGATCCTCCGCCTAAATACTCCATGATGATCCACAGCTTGGTCCCCTGCAGGGGGGAAAAAGAATTAACTGACTGTTGTTTCACATTGTCTTTAACTTGTTTTAGAGCGCTTTACAATTTATCTCCTGGTTCTTATTTCAACTTTTTGTCGGGTTATAGCCACGTAATTAGACTTATTTTTTACTTTTCTAGCTATTTTGATTTTTCTATGTTTTTTATTTTTATTTTAAATAATGTCTTTTTAAATAATAATAATAATAATAATAATAAAAGTGATTCAGTTATATTAACTTATGGATAAATTGTTGCTACTTATTTCTTAGATTTTTTTTAGATTGTTTAGTTCATTTTAACTCTTTCGCTGGTTTCCTTTTAAAGTCTATTTGGCTGTCAACACAACAGTTTGACCTCAGTCACATGAAATAAGTCTAGATTATGCTATAATTGTTTATTTTTTTTAGTTTGTTAACCAAAACCCAATTGGGATTATAGGGATTTTGTGTAATAAAATCAAGCACAATTAATTGTGATTAATCAATTACTGAAATAATTTTGTAATTGATTAATCGTTAAGTGGAGCATACAGACTCAAAAAATGGCAACTTGCTGAAAGAACATGTTCAGAGCAGTAATTAAGCCACAACTGCACAGAAAATATATACATTTTGCATTTAGGATAAATATCTGTAAATATGCTCTAATCAGTACTTTTCAAGTGACAGTTTTAGCTTTACCTGGTTCAAGTTCTGTAAAAAAAAAAAAAATATATATATATAATAATTTTAAAAAACTACCACAAAGCACCTTTAGTTATCCATTTATTAACCCGTTTGTGTCAAGCAGAAGGGTCAGAGGGAACATGGAGCCCTGCATGTTTCACTGTGATGATGGTGTTCTCATGGTTATGTGTTGTGTTGGTTTATGTCAGCTTCACTTTAGTCTAATCTTTTTCCACATTTACGGTGTGTAAATGAAAACTTGGCTGGGCCTAGATTTTTCCACCTGAGCTGCGGTTCTCTGCAGCTCCTCCACAGTTAGCCTGAGTGCGACAGTTCGCCTCAGCGAAGCCGTTTGCTCTCTGAAGTCCTAATGCAAAACTCTGCAATGTTCTCAGATCAATTACATTTATGCTGAGGCCAAGTTACACGCTGGTGAATTCTGTTTACCAAGTTCTTGAGCCAGTTTGTTCTAGCTCATTTTATTTAGGAGTATCAGAGAGCATGGGGCAGAAAAAAAAATTGTAGCACACCTTGTTATTTGATTTTTATTCATGAAGGATTTTGAAAAGGAAAGACACTTCACAGTTCTGTGCTACTTAGTGTTGGTCCATTTCACAAAACGCCTCAATAAGACATTGTTTGTAGCTGCGACATGAAATGTGAAAAACTTATATTATTGCGAGACTGTTTATGTAGTTATTCAACTGTTGTTGTGGGTGTTTGTTTTTTTGTTTTTTTTATTGTCTCACCTTCAAATATGATCCATAATACTTGGTAACAAACGGACTATCACATTGGCTCAGGACTGTGATCTCCTGCTGAATATCTTCTATTTCGTCCTCGGCTTCTTCCAGGTCAATAATTTTAATGGCCACCACCTCCTTGGTGCGGTTGTTGAGACCCTTGTAAACCTCCCCAAAAGAACCCTTTCCAATCCGCTCCTGCCTGGTGAAGTACTCCTCCGGGTCCAGCTTGGTGTTCTGGGTGAGAGACAGACAAATCTAAGCATCTTGTATGCTAATTAAAGTGCTTATGTTTTATTGTGTGTGTGTGTGTGTGTGTGTGTGTGTGTACTGTGAGCTTGTCTCTAACTGACATAAAAAGGACAGAAAGCAACACTGCTATTGCTGCCTTCAATGTATATTCGATGTTCTACATTTTGCTGTGCTGCAAAATGTTAATAGAAAATATGATCAGCTATGTCTGTTTTACATTACTATATTAATCATTTGAAATAAGAGCAGCCAATAAACTCAAAGCTGAGAGGTTGTCTCAATGTACAAATGCATCAACTGCAAATGCAAAATTATTGAGAATTGAAATTATAAAACGGCACATTACATTTGAAATGGTGTTACAAAGTGTCCCCAATCCTGTTTCTTGCGGAATGTGATGATAATAAAAATGGTACATGTTGTGACAATTGGTCTTCCCGTGTGCCCCGATGTCTTGGACCCCCACCCATCCTTACTCCTGAAAAGCCTGACAGCCACAGGAATCCGCTGAACAAAGGATAAGAAAGGTGGCGGGAGGTTCTGTACCTGGTTCTGCAAGTCTCCAAGGTGTGCCATCCCTTCTGCCGGGTCGGACAGAGCGACAGTCACGGCTCTGTCTTTCCAAACTTATCGGTCCTTACAGTTTTCGTCGCTTCCCGTCGCTGTTCTCCAGGAAGCTAGCTGAGAGGCTAGCCGAGCAGATAAACACCCAAACTGCTGCCTTTTAACGGGGCTGTCACCCCGCGTACCGTTTTCGGCCTTCAAGCCCAACGGAGGACCGAGCAAGCCCGGCGAGACAGCGAGCTACTGACCGACACGCTCCATGGTATGTTCTCGGTGAGGACGGAGGGAGGAAAAAAAAAAAAAAAAAAAAAATCTCTTTCCGTGAATTAATATTTAATTCATTTCAGGGAGCGCTTAGCCTGTTGTTCATTTAAAGCCTGAGGAGGACGAAATAATGGCTCAGACCAACTACGCATGCGCGCTGTGTAGGAAGCCGAAGGAATTCTGGGAGGTGTATTTCTGCACTTGTAGCAGAAAGTTCTCAATCTGATATTTTTAATAGTTATGTTAATATTTTAAAGCTGATATGAAGCTATTAAAGTGATGTTTTTATCAATAATAAAAAATAATGAAAAAAATGAAAAATAATTGTGCGTAAAGAATGACAGGTAGTCAGACAGCCCTCAATAGTATATTGCTGGGTAAATTTTAAAAACATTTTTCTGTGAATTGCAATTGTTCTCCAGATTTCAAACTTTAAAAGATTTTCTTCAGCATTGGATTATATAAGCATCTAATCCTATTTCGACAATAGGATGTTTACATAATGATCGTAATATTAGAACTGGATGGATATGTAACTAAGAGGACAACAAGGGTGAATACACAATTATGGAAATAGTGGCCTAATTAGGGTGGATGTGTGCATGTTACTCATCCAAATAAATTTAAAAAAACTGAATAATACGCAGATGGCATGTTGCAGATAGCCATTCTCTATTATTTATTTCGCCGGATGATTCCTTAATAAAGAAACAGCCTGCTGTAATGAGAGAGTACTGTGCGTTCGTTTTCTAACCTCTTTGCCACCTGTTATAGCGGCACTCCGTGAGCGATACAAGTCTCAAGCTCCGCCCCCCTCAGTCATGCACGCGATTGTGATTGGAGCAACACCCACTCTTTACTTGAGTTTGGAGCTGTACGCTTGCTCGCTGGTCGTCTCCAGGAGATGCTGTTTATTTAACAAGTGGACCACTAATTTGACATGACATTTTAAAGCGTGGACCAAGAAAACCCCAAACAGTAAGTAGCCGCGCAGGGTTCGTAGATCCGCCCCTCCTTTGGAGACGGTACGCGGTTCTCAGCTGTCGGCTTTGCTAACGTTCTAACGCGGGTTACGGCTTGCTAATGTTAACTAGCACGTTAGCCAGTTTTAGTCAATTAGCGTAATGTTAGTTTATATTCAGGCTGAACATGGCGTCTTTCATTCTGTGACATTGAAACCGCGTGTCAGCAACAGCTATACTCATGTCAGTGTTATGTAATTCAACGCAGCGCTGCGAGAAACGCTGTTTTTCATCCAGTATTTATGAAGCGTGGCTGTTGACGCCTCGTATCTTTCACCACTGTAGTCATCGCAGGACGCGACTCAACTACCGGACAGTCTGTTCAGACGAGCCAGACATCATGTTGCGACTACACGGCAGCTTCTAGGCGGGGCCAATGCTGAGCCTGTCCAAATTAGCCGTGAATGATCCTGCTCGAAATAAATTCAACCGCTTAAGCATTCATTATCCACTGGCATGGAGAAGGGCAGCTTGATTGAAATCGTGTGACTTAATCATTTTTACCGTTAGATGTTATATTATGTGTGTGTGTGAGGTACAAGATGAATAATCTAGGAGTTATTAATAATTTATAATAAACTATTCAAAAGATTAATTGGTCAGTCCGCTGTGATGGATGCCATGCCAGGCTTGTCCTCCTGCCTCACCCATAGTGTCTCCTGTTATCTGTCAGAGTGGGACTGCGGCCTACCAGACGGGGAATGGTGGGTACCCCCAGAGATTAGTGGGTCTCATCTTACCCACTCTGTTCTTTTGCTTTTAGGGAATGTGTGGCAGTTGAATTGGTAGAGAGATCTCTTTAGGTTCCGTCTAACATGTTTTGAACTCTAGCTGTAGTCTTGTGTTCGACAGCAGCACCAGGCTGCAGTGGACAATTGGGTCTACAGAGAGGATCATCAGGGCTGATTTTCTGTCCGTCCTGGACTTGTACAGGAATAGGGTCAGAAAAAGGGCAGCTAACATCTGTGCAGACCCCACGCATCCTGGACACAAACAGTTTACTTTCAGGTCATGGTTACAGAGCGCAGTTTGTTTAAAAAGAAACAACAACAACAAAACAAAAACATTTTAAACAAAAGCCATGAAGTGTGCATTTATTTTAATCTCAAAAGTTTTTATATTTTTATATCAGATTTCTTGTTTCTCACTCTCTCGTGGCCACAGGCATGTGCTTCTTCTAATTTCATTTTGAACATGTTACTGACACAGGAAGCAGCTAACTTCAGTCAGTGACTACATCCACAATGAAGAGTGTTTTAGTCACTGTTACTTTGTCGTGCCTAGGTATCCCTGTGATCCCAGATAGGGAAAACATTAAAGTTTAGAATTTTTCTGATTGCCTGTGAGAAATCAGGCTGATTTGTACTTTAGTCCGTCTTAAAGTAAAATAACTTGAAGGCTCTATCCGCATCTGTAATTCTGTAGGTAAGAAAATCAGAATCTCTACATGTGAAAGACATCGGATCCCAGCAACATGTATGCAAAGAAAATTTTGTTTTTCTTTTTATTTATTTATTTATTTTTATCTATTTGACAGCAGGCTGGATGAGTGGGCCAAGTTTTACCCCACCTGCTGAGGTGGCTGAGCTAAACCGCATCCATTATGAGCTGGAGTACACAGAGGGCATCAGCCAACGCATGAGAATCCCTGATACCCTCAAGGTGGCGCCGGAGAGTGGATCAGGGCCCGCTCTCCTTCAGCCACCTCTACCGGTTCACACAACTCTGATGCAGGTTCCTGAAAGAATTGTTGTTGCAGGTAAGATACTGGGTTTGTGTCATTAATAATAAACATTTAAAGTAAAACATAGACGGAGCAGTTCAAGTTGTGGAGCTGTTGCAGACCGTGCAGGACAAACCGCTCTAAAACCATCATCAGTGGGATGCTAGAAGTGGTAAAAGAAATGTCCCTTTAATTTCTTTCTTTTTCTTTTCTTGCAGGTGACGATGGCGAGTCGAGGTTTGTTCAACCAAGAGATTTAGATCTAATTCAGTCGGTTCCATCGGTGGATCTCCTGAACATGAAGGCCCCGCCGCGTGTCCTCACCCTAACAGAACAGCCGCTGGACTCTTTGGAAACGGACCAAGCTGCCAACTCACACAGAAATCCCAGCCAAACTGTGAGTACAGTCAGACTCTAGTTTTGTGGATTCTAATGTAAACTCGAAAAATTGCTACTTGAGCATTCGGCGTCTGTGCACCAAAAATCTGGAACAAACTTCCAGAAAACCGCAAAACAGCTGAAACACTGAGTTCCTTTAAATCTAGACTAAAAACTCAGCTGTTTAGAGTTGCTTTTGAAACCTAAATATGAAACAGTCAGTAATCTGATGTGCAAAATGTAATGTTTGCACATCAGATGCAAACATTACATGTTTGCATCTGATGTTTGCATCAGATGTTTGCATCTGATGCAAACATCTGATGCAAACAGATGTTTGATCTATTTGACAGCAGGCTGGAGGCCTCGATGACTTTGTATTTTTATGATGTACATCACTTTGAAATACCTTGTTGCTCAAAGGTGCTATACAAATGCAATTTGATTGATTGATTGATTCTATTTATAACCTCTGATAGTTCTAGTTTATTGGAAATTTTACATCTCATGTTGCAATCCCAGTAATATCTGGAAGCTTCTCTGGAGAGAGCAGTGCATACAGGCCCAGTCAGTACAGCCAAAGATGGACGGTCTGTTGTAGCTGTCGGTTTTGTCACACTAGTCATTGAAAATCTTAAGTGGAGTGTTACCAAAGATAGATCCTCAGGAGCCACTGTCCTGTGTGTTTTAGGCGTTTCCCTTCTGTCACACACCTGAATGTCTGATAAGTCTTCTGCTTCATGTGGTGGCATGCCGAGACGATCATCAGCAGGAAAGCTGTTGATTTTGGCCATTTAATGATTCAGGATTTTCAGTAACACTTGATCACTAAATGTTAGCTTTAATGTGAGCCTGGAATTCATTGATCTATGTCTGTGTGTTACAGGCCAGTTATAACACCCGCTCTCGGAGGGAACGCAGTGCAGGTGAGAACATACCAGGTCGTCATGGCAGCCATTGTAGCAGAGGGGATGTAAGGTAAGAAAACCTGATGCGCTGCTGATCCCTAAAGGTCCCTAAAGTCTATTTTTCATCATTGTTTACTAATCTACCGATTCTTCCAACCTTCCCCCTGTGCTAGCGTAACCCCGTCACCCTCCGCCCCCCCTGTCCGCCTCTGTCCTCCCCTCTGTTCTCCAGAAGACGCAAACATCAACTTGTTTACAGCTGCTGGGTTTCTGTCTTACGTTCAGTCAACAACACGCCGTGCTTACCAGCAGGTCCTCGAACTCTTAGACGATAGCCACCGGAGGTGAGTTTTTAAAAAAATTTTTTTACTGTTTTCTCATTAATCACTACATTATTTATATTTCTCCATATAGATGGCCAGGTCTGATGGTCTGATTGTTTGAAATGAATGTATATACAAACCTTGGCAGCAACAACTGCCATCAACTGTTTGTAATTTTTTGGAAAGGGTATTGCGTTGTATCTAGTGTGGAGTGATAGTTTTTTCAGTTTTTTACATCGATTTGGAGGAATTGGGGATCGCTCTTCTTTGCAGAATTGGTTTATATCAACCACAATGGAAGTTTCTTAAGTTTGAATGGCCTGTTTAAGGTCAGGCCACATCATCTTAATCAAATACAAGTCTGGATTTTGACTAAGAAGCTTCACAGATTTGTTTTGGTTTAGATTTTTTAAAGGTAAGCAGAGGTGGACATGCCGGTTTGCTTTGAAACATGCTTCCAATGAAAGCTTGAGCTAAAGGTCAAGAGCTCACAGTCAGATATTGCCCTTCAATAGTTTTTGCTAACTGTTCCATCAGTTAATCTCTAAACCGCTCCAGCTGTCATCACTCTACAGTAGATACAATGCAATACCCTTTCCAAAACTTTTGCCCTTTTTGGCAATTTTCCCCAAACTCTTGAGGATTATCATGATGTTTTTAGGCCTTTGTTTAGTCTTTTTGGTCTGCAGTGGCTCTTGGCCCCGGTCCTCTCTAATGAATGTGATTTTTAGCTTGCTTTCCTAATGTTGAATCATAACTCCTGAACTTGATTGAGCCAAGTAAGGACCGCTGAACTGTAAGTGTTCTGGGTTCTGCAAAAAAATAAACTGTAGCGATTAATTAATGAAAGCAGTTGGGATACTGGCCTAAAAGAACAAGACAATTAGTGTTGTTGGAAAAATATTGAATTTCAGAATATTGTTCAGGCTGCTGGTTATGTTATTAATTGTTGCCATGTGTTAATTTCCACAGAACCCACTTGGACTTGGCTTTGGATATGAACCCTGACGAATCTGGCTTAGTCGATGCTTCATCGCTGCGGCGTCAGGTAATGAATCCTGTCATCTTAAGCTCTGTCTTTGTCAACGTTTTAACTCTTTTTCATTTGAAATGATTGGGTCTGAAACTGGGACTGGATGTGCTGGTGTTTGGGGAATTTGTTAGGTTCCCTATCACAGCCCAGCAGAGTTAGTGCTCAACGTTTACAAAAGAAAAAAAAGCGTGCAAGTAAATGTTCACATTCTTGTGCTCACCAGATTGTGAAGCTCAACAGACGTCTGCAGCTGCTGGAGGAAGAAAACAAAGAACGCTCCAAGAGGGAGGTGGTCCTGTACTCGGCCACGGTGGCGTTCTGGCTCATTAACACGTGGATCTGGTTGCGTCGCTAAACCAGGATACAGCCTGAATCTCCAAAAACACTGGAAGCCAAAGTAAATCCTTGCTCAGTCAGCATAGGTCTCTTCTGGCATTCCACAATAATTAATTAATTTAATTAAAGAAAACAAATGTTTGTTTTTTTTATTTCAGATTTCAAGATTATCTCTGACTAGGTAACACCTGAACCAATGAAACCAGAAAGTGCTCAATATTTGGAAAAAGTAAAGAGCTGTAGATGCTTTCTGGATCTGCTCTGTATACTCTGCATATCACATGTTCTTGCTAGTTATTACCCACAAAATGAAGGCCAGCCATCTTGATTTTGTTTTGTGTGCTGTTGCCACTGTTGTCAAATTTAAAACTAGTTATCTGACTGAGTTAAAATAATTTTACTGTGGCTATTAATGAATAATCCTGACACCAAACACTGAGGCAAAGCGCACTACAAGTCAGTTAAAATGTTAAAATTGTACAAAAAAGGGGCAAAACTATAAAATTAAAAATAACAATGGTGTTCAATTGACAGCAACAATCACTTTGCAAATATTTATAGTACTAAATATTCCATTATATTTAAGGAAGAGTGTCCATAATATCAATTCCTGTTTTACACAAATTATTTTAGGCTTATTTGCATATTTTGGACAACAGATTGTACCTTGGTTTGAGCAAAGTGACCTTTACACAGGTAAGGGAATTTAAAGGCTTGAACAGGAAAAAGAGAGCCTTGTACTAGTAAAAACAAAACTCATCTGTTACTGACAGGCCTCTGTTAAACTGAGCAGCACGTGTTTGAAAAGACTCAAGACTAACAAGGATTTCTTTAAGTGACTAAAGTTTTAGGACTCGGACCTAGGCTGAAATGTAGGTCCCCTGCTGTGGCCATCACTAACCATTTGTAAAGTGTCAAAATATGAATAATTCTGCAGATGCCATAGCCATTTCCCTGCATGTCACATGTTTAGGAGATTCTCATATGTTTTATATAAACTGTGTATCTGTGGTAAGGGGGAGGCTTACTATGATCTGTCACATGAAGATTTCACATAGCTGGAGCTGGGTTTTTTTTTCTTTTCTTTTTTTTTTTTTTTTTTTTTCTCAGATTAAAGCAATTAATCCCATTGTTTTATTCATTATGAATTTTGCTGTAAATCCAGGAGCCAATGTGTTCATGCTCAGGTGTAGTAGATGAATACTTGTTTTTGAATAGCATATATTCATCTGTTGTGCATCCTTCTTATGTGAACATTACATACATATGTATTAATATTTATTTAAAGCGAGGATACGTTAGGTTAATATTTGTTTCTAATTTATTCATTGGTGAAATGTCTGTAAATATTATTGCTATAATAAATGCTGGAGGTCCATTTCCTCAAAACCCGTCTGTTTGCTCAGTACTGACCCCTACCGTCCACTTTGGTGAAGTGTCGAGATGAGGAAAACGATGTTGTGTTTAAATGGCTGAGATTCGTTGAAGATAAAACGCATTTTATCTTGCAGTCAACCGCCGTGTTTCTAAACGAATACAAAATAGATTCACCGTGAGATATACTGAGAACCCGACGCTATTTGTTTTACTTTCCTCCCTTTTTTTCAAACCGGAAGTGGGAGAAAAACAAAACCCCATCTGTGATTAGGAGGATGGGGATCACTAAACTGGCTGATTTAATTCGTTCTGATGCTCCAAATGCAGTTTCTTATAAGGACATCAGTGACTATACAGGTAATACAGGACTGAACGCCGACCAGCTTGATCTGCCTTAATTATCTCTGACAAAGGTTGCTAGCAGCTAACGTTAGCATTCATAAAGCTTCTGAGTTGATTTTCTACCACAAAGCAGTCACTTTGGTGCTAATTAAATCAGTGAATGAAGTTTCAGTGCTTTTACATGAAGTCACGTGTTAACTGGTCTCTCCATATGTGAGCTTAAACTGTTATCACATGTGGAAATATAAGAAATTACACAAATAATGTAAATAATAGCCATGTGCTGCTGAGAAAATGCATACATTTTTTTTTACTGATTATCAGGAAGTCTAAGCAGCTGTAGCTTAGATGTGTGATATACATGACATATATTCATCAATGATCTTATTTTTATTATTCTTATGTTATTCTGGGTAGGATTATAAGATCTCCTCCAAACAGTTTCTTATTCTGCAGAGAACAGTCATGTATAACTCCACAAATATACATAAATTGTATAAGTTCACTCGCAGATACTAGGGTTTATGGAACCACCTGTAAGCAACAATATCGAGGTAATTATAATTTCACTCTCATGCAGGGTAGCAGCTAAGTACTTTCTGAGGTGTGTGCAGAGAAATTGATCTCATCAAGCAACTTTTCTTTTCACATTCAAAGAGAAAACATTTATTCATTTATTTATCTAACGAAATTTTTTGAAACCAGTGATTTTTGTTCTGCCATCAAGAAAATATCTATTCAGTTTGTTCTTTGGGAAACTATGTCATTGGCAGGAAACGGTAAGTGAAGAACTCTTGTGTAGTTTTATGTTCATTGCGCTGCCACTGTATTCCACCGCAGGGAAAGTCATCGCCTTGGATACCTCAGTGGTTCTGAACCAGTTTCGAGCAGCAACACCCTCTTTGAGGTGAGAGATCTTTGAGAATTCTTATCAGAAAAAACACAAACACCTGTACTGTTAAAAAAAAAGGTCCAGCAATTCAGCTATAAATGCCAAAATAGCTTCTCTTCCATGTTGATGATGTTGGGTTTCTTCTCCACAGCCCTCTGACTGGACTCTTTTTCCGCACACTGACCTTCCTGGAACACGACATAAAGCCGGTCTTTGTATTTGATGGAAAACCTCCCGTGGAAAAGACACCTGTTGTAAGAATCATTTACAGCCTGCGTGTTTTGAATTGTTTTTGGGGAGCACTTTGAGTTGGAGAGCATGTGTGTGGGACCAAAGACCATTTCCTGTTTTGCTCAAATCAGCAGTTTAACTGGTCTGCTATAGAAACGGCACACTGACTGTTGACTGATTCCAGATTTTAAAAAGTCCCTCTCATTGATTGAGACTTGCTTTTCTGCAGCTGGAGAGGCGAGCCGAGGCAGCTGGTTGGAGATTCCTCAAAAGAACAGGAGAAGGTCCACATGCACAAAGAGTGTAAAAAGATCTTTCATTATCATGTTTAAATGTTTCCAAATTCTGATGTCATTGAATCATTCTTTGATGCAGCATCAGCCCAGACTAAAGATTCCATTGAGCTACTGAAACGTATGGGTGTGCCCGTCATCCAGGTACAACTTGTTTCAGATTCCACCCTCATGCACTTTAAAAAAATGTTTTTTCATACTTCACGCACAGGATTCTGCTTTCAGGCTGCAGGGGACGCTGAAGCGCAGTGTGCCCGGCTGGTGAGAGACGGGGTTGTGGATGCAGTGGCCTCCGAGGACATGGACACGCTGCCCTTTGGAGCGAACATTCTCATTCGTCAGCTGAATGCTAAGAAGGACAGGTGTGGATTGTTGAAACTGCAGTATGTAACTTTTATAAAAAATGTGCTTTTATTTTACACATTTGTCAAATTTGTCACTATGTTGTAACAGTAAATTATGAGACAAATAATCTGAAAAGATCGATCTCCTCCTCCACCTCCTTGAGCCGCTATTGTCGTTTGAAGAAATGCACCAACCAAAACAACCAATCAGAGCCAGGAGGAAGGTCTTAGCACTGTCGATCTTAGCGCTGTCGGTCATGCTTGTGTACGGGTTGCTAAATGTGCTAATGGCAGAGTAAGAGTTTACTGCTACAGGAAAATTGTTTATTCACCTTCATTGGATAAACAATGCTAAGGCTAGCTAGCCTTAGCTATGCTAGCTGCAGCATGGTAGAGAGCAAGGAGGGGAAGGACAGGGGAGCATGAGCAGGGCCACACAGATGGTGATTGTCAGCCATAAGACCCGCCTTCTGGGTCTTATTGGTTGTTTCTAGTTAGCACTGGGAGAAGGTGGAGGAGCTTGATTTCTTTTCTCAGATTATCTCATGCTATACTCTCATGACATAGCAACCATTTTAACAAAAGTTACATACTGCAGCCTTAAAGTAAATATTATATATATATATAAAGTAAGTAAGTAGTGATAACAGAGTTCAGTGCCTTGCTGTATTAGAGAGATGGTTAGTCTTATCTGATTTTGATTTTATTCTCATGTTCCCAGTGAAGTTGTGGAATACTCATTACCTAAGCTTCTGGAAAAACTGCAGATTACTCACGAGGAGGTAAGAGCGAAACTTTAATGAAACTTTAGCATAAGTTTCTGATAATGGAATCGTTTAAAGCACGTGTGTCAAACTCAAGGCCTGCAGGCCAAATCCAGCCCGCCATAAAGTTTTATGTGGCCCAGAGGCACACATAAATAGAACATTGAAAATAACTGTTGTATGTTTAAATAATATTGTATCCATCAAATGAAAGCAGTTTTCAACAGAAGAAGATTAGGGTCACGGGGGCGTGGGGGGGGGGGGGGGTCTGAATTCTTTTCTTAGAAATGTGACTTTTTTTTTCTCAGAATTTGTCAGATTTATTCTGACTTTAATCTTCTAAGATCAAACGTCAGGATTCTCAGAAAAGAATGTCAATATTGTGAGGGAAAAGGTGAACATTTTGACATTTTTCTCAGAATTATGACTGATGATTCATCAAAAAAGACTTTAATCCAGTGGTTTCAATCTTCTGCTATAGTTTTTAAATGTATACTGTCAAATTGCATGAATGTGAAATGATCAGTATTATTGAACTTCTTTGTTAACGGATTTAAACTCTAGATTCAAACCCATTTGTTAATGGGTTTTATCAAAGCGTTTTACCACAACTGGCCCCTTGCAGACATTCATAATCTTGACATAGCCCAAAATAAAAATGAGTTTGACACCCCTGGATTAAAGTCTTTTTTGATGAATCAACACTTTTTTCCTGTCTTATTTTGCAAAATGCCTTTTAGCTTGTTGACCTTTGCATCCTGCTGGGCTGTGACTACTGCGACAAGATCCCCGGTTTAGGCCCGAAGAGAGCGCTCACTCTCATCCAGAAACATCGCACTATTGAGAATGTGGTGTTGCACATCAACAGACCGGTAATCTTTAGTTTTGATCTGCTTTTCACTATACAGAAATTCTTTAAAAAAAAAAAAAAAAATCTAATGTAGTTATGTACTTCCAGACCTATCCTGTACCTCTTTTATGGAAATACAAAGAGGCCAGGAAGATTTTCTTGGACAAAACAGAAACTCCAGTTCCTCAGTTGGTGTGGGGTGAGCTGGACGAAGAAGCCGTGGTGGACTTCCTGTGTCACACCAAACATGTCAGGTACAGATTCATAGAGCCTGTTTTTCTGTTTATGTGGACCTGGATTGATGTGGAGCCGAAGGACTTGTTCCATTTGTTCCCTTGTGCGTTTTTAGGGAGGAGAGGATTCGTCATCGCCTGAAGACGTTTCATGAACATCGAGAAAATAGGCGAGAGGAGAGGAAAAAGGAGAAGGCGGCAGGAAGTATGAGACAGACGCACATGGACAACTTCTTCAGAGTTACCAGAAGGAGAAGACAGGTGAGGAGAGCAAAAGGGGAAAAATACACAAACATATGGATGAATATTTAGAAAATATTTATGATTGCAAATGTGTTTGGAGCTTTTATTGATTTTTTAAATTTGTTTGTTTTGATAATTTACTGAAGAAGAATTAAAAGCATTTTATTACGTGCAGTGCTTTTTCTTTTCAGCAAAAACAAAACAAAAAAAACAACCAAAAAAACATGGCATTTATCCAGAGAGTAAATATTTACGATATTTTTTATCCTTTTTCATAACATCTGGAGGGATTTATTCTGACATGCTGGATATCAACTTCTAATGGTCAGAGGTGTTCCTGAAAGAGTGGTCAGGGGGGCCATGGCCCTCTCAGAAAATTTATGTTAAATTCATGTTGTAAAACCCAATAAATAAATACATAAAAAATAGTATACATATGTTTGGAGTTTACCACAGTTTGTTGGCTTTTTGTTTAACCACTGCTTTTTGAGAGCAGAGCACGGTTCTTAGTGTTTCAAGACGCTGCTCAAGTAGGAAGTTTTTGGAAGTTTCCCATTCTTTATGGCATTATGGTTGGACAGAAATGTGAGGAAGAAGTCCACTCCCTTGAAAGATGAGCAACCATATAAATGTATCAGGGTGCTTCACTGTTGACACACTTTTCCCTTGTTGGACAAACTATTTTCCAGATGTTCTAGACAATTAGGATTATTTGTCAGAGAAAATAACTTTGCACCAATCCTCTGCTCTCCACCTGCCCACTTCCTGCATAATTTCAGTCAGTCTTTGTTGTTTTTCCTGGACAGAAGGGACTTCTTTGCTTCCCTTCTTGTTAAAAAACCTGAAAAAGTCTTTGTCTTATTGTGTGTTCAGTTGCACTCACATCCACAGAGCAGAGATGCTTAGATAAGTTTTTTTTTTCAATGTTGAAATCTGCTATATTGACATCTAAATATTTTTCCTCTTTTTTCCTCTGCAGGCAGTGGAATCACTTTCCTCATTAGGTGACAACAAAAAGAAACCTAGATCATAATAAGTCCGCCTTTATTTTATAGTTGTTCCTAAACTGGAACAACTATATATGAAAAAACCCCCAAAAAAACAATTCAACCTGAAGATTATGCTCCGAGGTAAATATCCCATACAAAAATAATCAGGATGCAGTTTCTTATGATAACAGATTATTATCCCAATCCAACAATTTTAATAGTATAATTCAATCAGCTGCTGATTGATAAATAATGTGCAGCTTAAAAGTGATTTAATTGACAGAGAGCCTATTTTTGATACAATTAAAAGAAACCCAACCGAGAATCATGAAAACATACTGACCACAACCCCGCATCTGGAACACCACAGCCTCCGACAGTACAGCACTGTGCCCGCGTACGACCAGCGATGTTCAGAAAACAACACGATTCCATTTGATTTCTTGGTCCATGCAGCAGTTTCCTGCAGAGCTAGTGAGACGAGCAGAGCAGGAGGTGTGCAGCCATGAAAGAGAACAGAGTGACCACTGTCAGGGAGGCCAAAACCAGGGACAGGCGACGTCTCTTCTCCGATATTCAATGAGCACCTGCTGTGTAACAGGAGCCAAGACAGACACCGAAGGCCTGAATTTTAAACCGTGTACGTTGTTGCTTTAATTTCAAAAAGAGAAAGTGAGATCGCTAAGTCCACATAGTAAAATGAATATTATGAAGAAAAAAAGTGTAAATCCTCATTTTTTTACTATTATTTTTCAATGTCTTTATATTATTTTTCTTTTACAATTAAAATGACATTGAGTTGTATTTGGTCGTTGTGTTTTTGTGACTTGATGTGAATTGTTTTAATTGCTCTTTTTTTTTACTACAGAGAACCAAAAGTTTTGTTAAGTATATAATGTGCCAGTCTATTAAATACACAAATATCAAAATATTTAAATCATGTCAAAAAAACAACAACAGATATATCCCTTTTTTTATGCATTTATTTCATCTGCTACGTCTCATTATTAAATAATCTAAACTGCCACTATGACTCTTCAAATAATTCCCAACATCTGATTGGCCAAAAAACAACTACCAATATATGGCTGGTATTTGATTGTATCAAACACTGATCATATTTGACACAATCAAATATGATTATTATATCTGATTGGTGACAAACTATGATTTGTATCAAATATCAATCATAGTTGCAAATAGCAGCTGTGGACCCAAGCAGTGACTGAGTTGAAATAAACTGATTACCTACAACAGACGACTATGAAATAAAATAATATGAATATAATTTTGTCAGCGTTTAAGCATATTAAATACAAACTATGAAGTATTTTCTGATATTTATTAACGAGCCCTCCTTGATGTGTGTTTAGAATCCAGATTTTTTTTAAAAAACCACTTACACAAAACTATGTAAAAGTTTCAACTATTTAGTTGTTTTTTTGGGGTGAAGTTTAAAGATTTTAAGGGTCGTTCTCCTCTTTCAATGCTAGATACTTTCAAGAAACAAACAGTAAAAGCGCCCCTCAGCATGACACTGCCACCCTTATGTTTGCCAGTTAACATGATGATCTTAAGTTTTGAAGTTGTATTTTAATATACCATTTTATTAAAATTATTACAGACATTAATATTTATTTACAACTTAATTGATTACATTTTGGTTCTTAAAATGTAAAGTTGTACTTAATAAATTCACTATTTTGTTTCAAATTATTACATACATGAATACTTATATATTGCATCTTGGCACTTAATGTCCCCTGATAATTTTGTGAAACAAAAACAAGGCAGCATTCCAAACCGACAGATGGCGCAGCCTCTGGGGGAGGGGTTGGGTTTCGTCGACGTTTCACTTACAGAAGAAGAAATTTGCCAGTCGCCCAATCTCCCCGCTGGACCTCAGCAAGGTGTCTCCCCGTTCCCTGCCATCAGACGCGGCGAGTCTGCCCCCGAAGAACCGCACTCCGCCGCCGGGCCATTTGACCAAACTTCTCCCGGTGACACCAGCTGCCCCGTTTTCTCGCCATGGCGACGAGTGCGAAGCGAAAGCAGGAGGAGACTCACCTAAAGATGCTTCGGGAAATGACTAGCCTGCCTGCGAATAGGAAATGCTTCGACTGTGACCAGCGCGGCCCGACTTACGTCAACATGACAGTGGGCTCCTTCGTCTGCACCACCTGCTCCGGGATCCTGTGAGTGTCTCCTTTTAGCTTCCGCGCTCTATTTGTTGCTTATAGCAACCGCCGTGGAGCGACGAGAAGCAGCTGTCGACGCGAAGCTCCCAGGAGGTCCGATACCGTTAGCTCATTAGCTAGTGGGAAAGACGGGACAGGTAATGCCGCCGCTCCCTCCTGTTCAGCCGGAGGGCTGTTGGGCTGGGCTTTATGGTCCTCCAGGAGGCAGACTGGCTTGTTTACAGCCACCCTTCAGCGTGACGAGACGCCTTGACTTGTGTGTAGGCTCACTGTTTGATGTCTGACTCACACTGCCTCGCTGCTCAAGGTTAGCATCCATAACGTTGTTGTGAACTCCCGAAAACCTCCAGGTGTTCGGCTGAAAGGTCATTAAACCAACCAGAAGAGAAACACACAGCTCTAATTAGGCCGGATAGGAGTTTGGACTTAGAAAGGAACTGGGAAGGATGGAAAAAATGCTACAATAAGAAAATCAGTCATTCCTCAAGTTTGAGCAATCGACTTGGTCTAAACATGAAACATATTTCTGCTTCTTCTCTGTGTGCGTCACATGGGTTTTACTCAAGTGTTGGTTTTGCAAGGCACCATCCAGGCAGTGGTCTAACTGGCTAGTTCCTCTCTTTAGAGTCAAGTTGCAATATGGAGATGAAGCATTAGACAACATTGTTCACCAACCATTTACCTTAGTATTTCAAATGTGACTTGGAGGCTAAAAATGTTCATAAGAGTTTCAGTATTGTAGTATTACATCACTTTCATGACCTTTCCCTTTGACTCACATTGTGTGTGTATCAGCCAACCATACACACACTGTTTGCATTAAACGGGGACAAAGGAGTCATAATGTTCTCCATATAAGGCGATCTGACAATACACGTGAGATTTTAAAATCTTTTTTATGTTTTGTATTTTAATGTAATGTTTGCCATATGTGCAGATTGCTGTGAAACACATTTATAACACCAGATCACAGGACATAGAGGGAAATATACAGATGTGGCTAAAAGTTTACATGAAGTCATTATGGGCATGAATGTCCTATAAATACTGCTGCGTGTATTTGTAAAACAAGATTTAGGTGCCCAACTTTTAAGCTTAGTGTGGTCAAGATGGCAGCGTGTTGTAGTAACTCTGTCACATTAATTCTGATTTGTTGTTTTTGTAGATTTTTTTCCTACAATGTTTTTTATTGATGAGTTGTGTTTTTTTTTGATGCTGTGGTCTTGGATGCTGTTCACCTGGAATTTGGGTTTTGCTTTTAATTTTCTTTTTTAACTTCAGGACAATTGAGGATAGTAAAAACAAGGTATATTTTTGTTTGTTTGTTTGTTTGTTTAAGCAGCTGATTAAGATCTTAAAAGCTCAAATAATGCTTGCACTATGACCCCCAAATCCCAGAGGAGCTGCAATGGAGGCAGAGAGAAGGAGGAAGTTCAAACCATTTCTTCCATTGATCATAGTGGACAAGAAACAAACCTCCGACTCTATCCTCTCTCTACTCGGCTTTCTAACTGTAGAGCCAGACAGATTTCAATAGGAGCAGCAAAAGCAAATGAGGTGGATTGGTAGTTCTTGCTAATGGCTCATGATGTAATCCTAAAAATATATTCTCTGCTGCCCAGATATGAAATGTCATGTCAGTCAGTGTCTTCAGTCAGAGGCTTCTTCATAGTTATTGCTACAGTGACTGCTACCAGAGATCCTTCCCGCCCACAGCACCATCATCCACGTTTCTCTGAAGATACCCAGTTAATGAGTTATAGGATCTACTTCTCGGAGCATAACTAATAAAAACTTTATGCTCCGAGCCGGTAAAACCAGAACTGGTAAAAACAGGTTAACAGAGGAGTGATGTTGTGATGACTTCCTGAAGGCAGAGTTTCAGAAAGAGCAGAAGCCCAATTTCAAGGCACTAAATTACAAAGTGAAATTTCTTTTGCTATATAAAAATCATTTTTATAACAGCTGAAGGTGACATAGTTACTTGATTGTGATATAAAATGGCACCACATGACTGAAAAATACTTAACACTGGCCCTTTAACTTTCCAAGATATGAACACCTTCTGATGTGACCAAAGCTCCTTTCACCAAACTTTTTTTTTTTTTTTTGCCATTTCTGTGTTCCTGTGAAAGAAGAGGGTTGAAGTCAGCCCACCTCTCTTACACCTCTGCAGTTGTCACAGCCCCTCATTAGCTAACTTGTATAGCAGCAAGCTGGCTTCACGGGCCAACGACTTGATGTAGTGACGTTGTCTGCCATCTCCCTGCTCCTGGATTTGAAAGTATAAACAACAACCAGATTGTTAGGATGAGAAGAGGAAAGATATAATTCAGATAGATTTAAAACTTTTGCCCACCACAGAGTTGTATGAATGAATGAAGTGTTGGTGACAACCCTTCTTTACAAGTTGATGACAGAAAAGTTTTTGAGCATAATGCAGAGGATATTGTTTTAAGGAGTTTGGCTTTCAAATCTAAGAACATCATATGAACTACTAGCCATAGTGGTGGCAGCGTCATGCTATAGTGAAGAAGAAGTTCTTCATCTGAAATCAACAGCAGCTTGATTGAAATTTGGATTTTTTTTGGTGTTCCAACAGATACATGGTCTTGTAAAAGCATCATAGCCGGTTTTGGAATGTAGAATAACAGCGAGCTTCAAGAATGGCCTTTCTAAAAATCCTAATATTAATAACAGTGTTTGGATATTGGGTTGAAAAACTGAGTCTGAAAGCATGTTAACTTCCTCCACAAAGGTCTGGAAATCAGCCTCTGTCCTGTGAGAGAGAACTGACCTTAGCTCCGCCCATCAGGTCACGTCTCCACCTGTTTGGTTAACAGTAGCAGACTGTTACCAACTTAGCTATTTTGTTGCTACATTTAGCGACTTTTTAGACAAAAAAACCCCCAAAAAACAACAACTTGGTATCAGCAAAAATCTGAATTGGCAGGCCCAAGCTTTCTAACAATCAATGATTGGCCAGAGAACTGCAATTGGTGCAGTTATATTAAATTATATTAAATTACAAGAAAAAACAATTAGATCTTTTCACATGAACATAGTCTAAGAGGGAACCATATCAATATTCTATGTATAACAGTAAATAAAATAGATGACAAAAGCCCTCTAAAAGTTAGTTCTCTGGTTTTTACTGGTTTAAACTAAATGTGTTTTTCTCCCAGTTTGCAGTCGGCTATTCCCTAACTTTTATATTTATTTATTTTTTTGCCTCTCTTCTGCTTTCAAAGAAATAATTTTTATGATACACACAATAAAAAAGTGTTGATAAAGGCAGACCTGATGAGGTTCGTATGTCAGCTGATCTGTTTTCCTTCTGTTTGCTCTTTGAGATCAAAACGAAATGCTGCATTTGTGCTTCATAGTGGAACTGACCGGGGGAAAAAAAATCAGTTTTATAGTGAATCAATTCAAAATGCGAAATAAAAAAAGGTACATTTTTGTTTGTTTAATGTTTTTTTTTTAAAATTAGACTTTGTATAATTCTTTGATATATTTTTTTTAACTAAGAAGAAGCCCGGCAGCTAAGTTAACCTATCACTAGTAATTTAAGTAACAAAACTTTATGCATAAACCTATTTTTGCTTAACTATTGGGTGATGGATTTGGTAAAGCATGGAAGCTTATAAAATAGTTCTAAATAAATTCGCTATTTGCTTGGTAAAAATTGTCTTCTGAATTAAAACCAGTTTCTGAATCAAATCTCTGGACTCTGAAAGATTCTCCTGTGAATCGTGGCGTTCTGTTCTGCAGCACACCTGCACCTCTTAACACAGAGGTCAGGTTATTTTTAGAAACTGCCTTCTTGGCGTTGCAATCGTTGGGATTTCAACCCAACATGCTGAGGCTGCACTGAATGCAGGTGGAGTATGTGTGCGTGTGTGTGTGTTTCATGTATGAAAGTTGCTCCTGTTGTTCTTCAGCTAACGTAAAGTCCTCCTTTCTCCTCCCTGCAGGCGAGGACTGAACCCCCCCCACAGAGTGAAGTCCATCTCTATGACCACGTTCACACAACAGGAAATAGAGTTCTTACAGAAACACGGCAACGAGGTGCCCTGCATGTCTTCCCTCCTAAGCGTTTTCTGACTTCACTTCATGAGATTCCTCGCTTTTTCCTCCAATTCTTTTTCTCTCCCTCCTCCTGCCCCCTTTACTAACTTCACTTTCTCTCACCTCTGTGCTTCCTTCCACCCCCACCTCAAACCCCCAACCCTTCTCTCTGTGCCCCCCTCTCCCTGTAGGTCTGTAAACACATCTGGCTGGGCCTTTACGACGACAGGACATCAGTTGTTCCAGATTTCCGAGAACCACAGAAAGTAAAGGAGTTTCTTCAGGAAAAATATGAGAAGAAAAGATGGTAGGTCCTCCCGCTTTGTCACATCACAAACACTAATTCAATGCATGTCATAAATCAGGGTCCAAACTTTTTGACATGTGGGTCAAAACTGGAATTTTATTGCAATATTTTGTGATATTATAGTGATAATGATAAAAATTATTATGCAAAACTTCCATTTAAAAATTTTTTTTTTTTTTAGGATTTTTAGCAATTGTAGTCATTCTTGAAAAACGTTCCCATTTTAAATAGTTCAGGACAGCAGTTAAAGAAGTTTGATTAATATCACTAAACTAGACACACTAACTACATGTAATCATATTTTCAAATTTATCAATAGTTCTGAAACAGTGGAGAAAATCATAAATATAACATTTCCAATATCAGGGTTTTTTTTCAACATTAATGGAAATTCATCAAGATGACGATAAATCAATTTTCTTAACATAAGTAATTTTCAATAAAAAATGATAAACAATATGCCCACTACTCATTGAGAGCCAGAAAATGTTGATGTAAAATTTTCGATTTTAAAATAAAGATACCTTTTACTTTTATCTGCTCAAGTATAAACACAATTTGTATTAGATTAAAGAGGTAGAGAAGAAGCAAGATTATCCTAAATGTTGTTTATTAAAATTATCTTTATGTGGGTTTTTTGTTTATTATCGCCAACAATAACAGAATCAGGGCCCTATAAAATCTGTCAAATTTTTATTATTTTCTGAATTCTTTTTTTTCTTTTTCATTTTAGCCATATTTGTTAACCCAAAAAGTAAGTAATTATGGCCTGAATGGGAAAAAAAAAAAATAAAAAGTCATTAGCTGAAGGTCAGCATTTACTGTTGTCTGTTTTCACAAATGAAAGAAACTGCTGTGCATTAAAGGAATATTTTATTCTGCATAGTGTTGACTCAGAGGGTTAAATAGAACTTTTCAGCTTTTATTTTCTGGAAAGAAAAAAGTTTGGATACTCTATTATTTTAAGTCCACTTTACAATTATGCCTGTCATGTAGGTAGCCCAGGATGACTCGACACTTCTTGCTTTATCAGTGTCAGCTGTGGTGTGAAGAAAGTGTGCCGTCTAATTGTTACTTCCCTCTGCCAAAAATCTTTAACCATATGTTTCAGTCTGTCAGCAGAGTCTCTACATTGTCCACGTGTCTGCTTTTTTCCCCTTTTTTTTACCGTTTGTGGAAAACCTTTTAAAGAAATATTGTCGTATGAGAGATGGCAGGAAGTAAAAGGTTTTAAGGAGGAAATGCAGTGAAAGTGAAAAATCCGGGGAGTAAAGACTTGTGTGCGCGCGTGTGTTTTGCAGGTATGTTCCTCCAGACCAGGTGAGGGCGGTAGCGAGCGTTCAGGCCTCTGTGTCAGGCTCGTCGGCGAGCAGCACCGGCAGCACCCCGGAGGTTCAGCCCCTGAAAACCCTGCAGCTCAACAAAACGCCACTACGCCAGGTAGGCCCAGCGACTGCGGCTGAGTCGGCCCAGTAACGTCGGCCCAGTAACGTCGGCCCAGTAACGTCGGCCCAGTAACGTCCCATCTCTTATGGGTTCTGGTGATCAGTTGTCCTGTATGTCTTGGTGTTCCAGTCCCCAGGGCTCAGCCGCCCGCAGCCTCACGGCACTGCCCAGGAGAAGAAGTTCGACCTGCTCTCGGATCTGGGTGGAGATATTTTCGCCGCTCCTCCGACTCAAGCTGGCCCTCCCTCTACCAACTTTGCCAATTTTGCACATTTTCCAAGCCAGTCGGGTAAGTCTGCACCCAACACACTTCTTCATTCATCCATTACCCCGTACATTTTTCTGCCGTGTCTATTTTTTATTTATTTATTTTTTTTAAAAATTATTATTATTATTATTTCCACACCCTTTTTTCATCTTATTGTTTCTCCCATGACTGCAGCACCTCAGGGTAATTCAAACACCAACTTTGCCAACTTTGAAGCATTTGGAAACACAGCAATTTCATCCCATCTGAGCACATCACCTCCCTCATCAGGTATCACCTTCCCCATCACCTTTCTCCCTTCACCATTCTGCTTTATGTTTCTTCATGTTTTGTTTTATGTTTGTCTTCCAAATGCACTCAGTAATTGGCAATGTTCAGTGAAAGTTCCCCCCAAGTTTAGAGCTTAAACTAAAATCAACATATTAGACCAAGTCAGTTAGAAAGGAGAAAAATCTACTTGCATAATTTTTTGTAAATTTCTATTAGGAGCTAATATACCGGCCTCAATTTTCTCAATTTTAGGTGATCGACTGATACTTCCACATGAAGCAGATGTTATCCACATAGGCAAAGGTCTAAAAATTAGCCACTGTCCCTGTTTGCTCTGTCATGAGAGATGGCGATCTGACATCAGATCACGTCTGCACATGTGCATTTAACAACAGTCAGCCCACTGTTGTAGGGCTGAAACGAATCCTCAAATGATTTGAGTACCTCGAGTATTAAAATTCCTCGAGAAAAATTTACCTGCCTCAAAGCTTCGTTAATTTATGTTTTATTATTTAGCGCACCGTGTTCCGGACGGAAAATTATTTGCGTTGCATCGAGCTCTGACTTCCTCCTCGGAGTTGTTGATGAATGCTAAGTGTTAATGGCATAACCCATAAAGTTTTTGATCAGCTAGAAAACTGCAATCGGTGCACCCTAATTTTTATAGTAACAGTTTAATTTTTGGGGGGCTTTTCTTGCACATTTTTGTGATGCTTTGTGACGCAGTGCTAATATTCCTTGAAAGGTGGAGGTGTGCCAATTCCCTCCAGATCCAGTGCCGTTTCAGCTCATTCCCAGGCAGCGAGGTGCACAGAGGACCGCTACGCTGCGCTGGCCGAGCTGGACAGTGAGCTGAGCTCCTCTGTCACCACAGGCAGCAACATGCAGGGGTGAGAGGCTGACACACACACACGCACACGCATGCGCGTGTTCATTACGGCTGCTGCCTTTCACACACAGACTGCACAACATTCTGCATGGACTATAATTTTCCAAAGCCTTTGAAAAGCATCCATACCGCTTAAACATGTTGCAACTACAATCTTGAATGTGTTTCACTGGTTTTTATGTGATTGACCAACACCATCTAGTGCAAGATTTGTGACATGGAACGAAAATTATACAAGATTTTCAAAAAAATAAAAATTCTTGCCAATAAAAATTAGTTTTTATTGGTTGAAAGTCCCACATGGATTTGAATCCATCCTCTCTCGGGTTCTAAAACGTCCTACAGGAAGTGACTCTAACAGCTTTCTACGCTCAGAGTCTGCAGAAAGGCCTGAACTCAGTCAGGTTGGATGGAGGGTGTCTGTGAACATCACTGTTAATGTTCTGCCACTGATTCTTCAGTGGATTTATGTTGGACTTTGACTAGGCCATTCTAAACATGAATTATGATTTAATCTATACTATTTTACTGTTGCTCTGGCTGTCCAGATAAGAAGTTTGTTTCTGTCTAGGAAGCGAGACAAGACTTCCCAAAACAACATAAAATGTCATTTATATCAAATAGTTAAAAAAATGACGATGAAAAATATTTATACTCTTCTCAATCTATGAAAAGAAAACATTTATTGGCTTTACACCAATTTGGCTTGTCACAATAATACATTTCATTGGACAATAAATTGTCCCAGTAATTATTGTGATAAAATATAATGTTGTTAAAAGAGCATTTTCAAATAAAATGATAATATCCAAAATAAAACACAACCAATAGCAATAAATAAAACGGTTTTGGAGGTTTCCATAAAGAAAATTGCCATTCAAAACATATTAAGCACAAGAATGAAAATGATCAAGCTCAATTTCATTTATCATGTAATTTATTGCTTATCGTGACAATCTTAATCTGAGTAACTTTTTGCATATTTTCATACGACGTTAAAAGGACTCCTTGCCATCACATTAATCTTTAGCACCTTCCACAAGTTCTCTGAGATTCAAGCTGAGACTCTGGTTGCTGAGACTCTGGTTGACTCCTCCTAAATGTTACCGTCAGTGGGAAGAAGCATGTTGATTAAATTAAAATGTGACTTTTAACCTAAATCTGCCAGAGTTCAGTTATTTTCGCATTCAGCTTCCAGCTCAACCTGTTTTTCCTCCGTCCAACAACCAGCTTCCCCGCTGTTCCTGAAGAGATATTTCCCCACAGCATGGAGCTGCCACCACTGTGTTTCACCATGGGGATGGATTGTTTAGAGTGTTGCATTTTCACCACATACTAGACTATACACTTGAATTTTCTCATTAGACTGGAGCACCATGGTTCACATCCGACCGCTGACATGTTCAAAGTCTTTAATATGTCCATAAACTTTCTTCATTAATGGTCCCTGAGTCCTTCATAAAAATATATCTGTCTTACCTTGCAATTTTTTATTTGTAAAAGTTTTTTAAATCCCTGTGTCAGAATCCTTCCCGTTCACCACTATGAACTAAAATCTTTAAATAAAGTTCACGGTTGTGACGTGTAAGCCTGTTGCATTAAACAATCCAGCAATTAACAGTATGATGAATTGAAATGAGCTTGATGATCAAAGTGCTGAATGATATTTTTTCTTGTTTTAACCAGTGTGAGTCTAATGATTAATATTTTTTGAAGGACAATTTTGTTTACAGAGACTTCTTGATGCATTATCTTTATTGTTTCTTTATTGTTACAAATATTGTTTTGGTTATGTTTGGTTTTTATTTCCATTTATTTTTTTTGTTTTTGTAATATATATATATATATATATATATGCATATATATATATTTAATCTTCGAGTTCTGTTGTTAAATGTTAGAAATTAAAATGTATTTACCTTTGAGAAGATGCACTCGCACCTTTATGCCATTGTTATATTACTTGAAAATGCTCTCAAAATGACAATATTATTGTTTATCGCAGTAATTTCTGCAACAATTTATCATCCAGATAAGTACCAACATTTGACAACAAGGCTCTGTTTGCACCTAAATGCAACAGAATATCCCAAAGTTTTTACTTTGGGACTCTTATTTTATTTTCCCTATTTCTTTCAAATTGCAACAGGCCAAGTGATGTGACAATCATGCTTTAACTCCTTCTCTGCCAGCTCATTATTATTTATTTATTGCCTATGACTGTTAAACAGACATTTAAACTGTATCATGTTGTGTTTTGCTCCCACAGGGCCATGTTTGGACCTGTCCTTGGTTCCTCGCCAGCTCAGAACCAACCTGTGATGGCCAACATGCAGCCCGGCTTTGGAGGTGGTCCATTAATGTTTAATCTTGATTACAAAGTTGAATTTTATTTTAAAAAATAAGTAAATCAAAAATAATATATATATACAACTCCCTCACTCAGCTCCTTCAGACTAGCCAGCAGCAATTAGCAAACACCTGGTGGAATTGCACATCTGATGAACTCATTATAGGCGCTATTTCTCAGTGAAACGCTGGTAAAGACGATGCTAAAGGGTTAATAGAGAAATTTTGTTGTTGTGACTTCTTGAAGGCAGAGTTTCAGAAAGAGCTGGTGTTTTTAAAGATTTCATGGTGTTAAATTACAAAGTCAAATATTTTTAAGCCATACTTCATATACCCACCATTTTTGTAACGACTGAAGAGAACTTTATTTATGCTCTGAAATTGTACTATGTAGCTGGAAAATACATAATACTGCCTCTTTAATGGATGGCAGCTCTAAACAGGTGGGTTTAGAATTGATTTGAAGGATCCATGTTTTGGCAGGTCATTATTATTTATTTATTGCCTATGACTGATAAGTAGTTTTGTAGGTTTATGGAAGTTTGCTCCAGGTTAAAGGAGCATAAAAACTGAATGCTGCTTCTCCATGTTTGGTTCTGGTTCTGTTGATGCAGAGCAGACCCATAAGCAGAAGACCTGAGAGATCTGGAAGGTTGACATAACGGCAACAGAGGATCTTTAATGTACTGTGGTGCTAAGCTGTTCAGTGATTTATAACGTACAGGCTGATTTTTATGACTGTTTCATTGTAGCGGTGCCATCCACAAATCCCTTTGTTGCCGCAGCAATAGCCCCCGACATGGCCTCCAACCCCTTCCAGGCCAACGGCAGAGGTCCAGCTGCAGGTGAGAACATTTAGAAAACATGAAAAACTTCGTTAGTCTGTGCTTCTGATTAGATACTAGTGGAATTTTAATGTAACTCGGTTACATTGACAAGTAGTATATGCTAAGTATCTAATGTATCTGTGTGTGTGTGTGTGTTGTGGGTATGTGTGTACCGTCGCTGTGCACACATGATGTGTGTGTTTCGTAGCCTCGTTTGGTACTGGCTCTATGAGCATGCCCGCCGGCTTTGGGAATGCGTCTTCCTACTGCCTCCCGACCAGTTTCAGCGGAAACTTCCAGCAGCAATTCCCCGGCCAAGCCCCCATTCCTTACTCCCAGCCTGGGGCCTACCACCCTCAGTCTAATGGTTAGTGCCCTGTCCCCTCTGACCTCACATAGTAATGTACCTGTACAGTACCTGCCTTGTATTTTGTATCTACTTGATCATAAAGGAAAGTCTGGATGGACGGTGATTTCTTGTTTTGTTTCTTTTTGGCAGCTGCTGCACAGTTACTAAAGGTTTGCATTTAGGGTGCAAAGCTTTTTGAGTTATTGTTTTTGACCAATAATATAATTTTTAAAAAAAATTAAAAAATACCAACATTTGTCGACAAGGCTCTGTTTACACCTAAATGCAACAGAATATCCCAATGTTTTTACTCTTATTTTATTTTCCCTACTTCTTTCAAAGTTTTGAATAATTGAGTATTGTGGTTTAAATAATTTTAATATTTATGTGTTTCTGTGAAGTGAAGCCATTTTCCTTCCTCTCTGTCCCCCTTAGGGCCCGCCTTCCCAGTCTACGGTCAGAACAAGCCCTCCATTACACCCTTTGGGCAGCCCATGGCTGTTCCTGGCATGTCCAATAACCCATTTATGGTGAGCATGCTCTGTCCCGCGTTTTCCACAGTTCTCTTCATAACTACCCAATCCCACCAGGGGTCTTTCTTCTGCTCCAGTGTGTTTTATTTGTTTTGTTTGTTTTTTTCTGTTGATGTTATGGAATTTACGGTGGCCTTGGAGTACAAACCACATCAACAAATTACTTAACACAACTGAAGATTGAAAAACACAATGACATTAGCTAAGCATAATTCCAGCTTAAGAAAAAACATTAACTAAACAGAAAAGGTAAGTCCCTGAGGCGTCGCTGATTGGATGACACCACTTTTCTTGTTGTGTATTTTGATTTGTAGTTGTGTTTAGTCATTTGCTGAAGCGGTTTGCACTTCAGGGCCACCGCAAGAACCTAATCTTGTATAATTCTTTTTATTTCAGGCCGGAGCACCAGCGGGGCCGTTCCCCTCTGGAGGTTCATCCACCAACCCTTTCCTGTAGCACAGCTCCTGGCTTCGGCCACCAGAGGGCAGCATGCAGCACATACTCAAACGCACCTGTTCCGTCACGCAACTAGTGACAGTACATTTCTTAAGAAAAGACTTTATCTATTTTTTTCTCCATGAAAGAAGTTTACAACACTATGAAGGAGTACAAAGGAATATATTTAGGACCAAGGGACAGTTATGGGGGAAATGTACTGTCTGGACTATATTCCATTATTGTATGCTTTTTATTTTTAATATTTTTTTTCCGTTCTAACTGTAAGCTTTGTGCATATCACTATTTGTAATCACAAACAAGTACATGTAATGTATAATAAGGACTGAACTAACAAGGACGCATAACCACAAACCTTGTGTTTAAAAAAAAGAAAAGGGGAAGAAAATCACTTCAAACTAATAGATAGATAACAGTTTACATTTTAACAGGGTCCCATCCAAATCTGCATTTTTGGTAGCATGAAGCAGTCATAATATTGATTTTTTGTTTGTTTGTTTGTTTTGTTTTGTTTGTTTTTCTTGCTCAAAAAAGGGAATTGTTATTTTCTTGTTAATTTAAGAACTTTTTTTTTTTTTTTTTTTTTTTGCACCAGGTTTCCTGTATTAAGCCACGTTTCCATTACTGCCATTCTTGAAATATAAAAGTAGGCTTTAGTCTGATATCTAGGACTTTTAAAAAATAAAATAAAATGTAACCTTCAGAGCAGGTGCATGTAATTTGGCATTGATCTGAGACAATGGGCCAACATTTAAAGATTGTCGATTAGCAGACTGTCACCATATGAAATTAAGTAAAAAACAAACCAAAAAAAACACCTCAGTTTTGGTGTGTTTACACAAATTATTGAGTTAATTAAGTCATATTTCACCTGAAAAGTAATTCCTACAATTGCTACATATTGGTTTCTACAGAAATGGGAATATTTATGATGGTCCTACAGAGAATAAAGCAGAAATATATAGTAAATATCTGTTAAGTTTAGTCATTAAGTGCTTATTAGCTGACCTGCTTAGGTAGTGGATGCTTACCAGAGGAGATTCATTGCTCGCCAACTGTAGGTTTACAACAGAGCTACCCTCAGGATGGGTGGTTCTGTGTTTGTCTTCACATAAATATTTCCAAACAGCTAAGCTAGTTTTTCTGTCCAGCAACCAGTTGGGGCAGGGCGTCTTCACATAAATATTTCCAAACAGCTAAGCTAGTTTTTCTGTCCAGCAACCAGTTGGGGCAGGGCGTCTTACTGTAGGCCTCAGGCCCAGGCCTGTTGGCAGCGCACAACAACTATACTATGTAGATTATGAGGCAGACAGGAGTCTGTTGTGTTTTACTCACAGGTAAAGGAACAGACACGGCTCTTAGAGCATAAACAAAGAACCAAGTAAAGGCTTAAGTGTTAGTCAGATTTCTTTGTGTTATTTTACCTGAGCTGACAAGTCCTTGTTAAAGTTGGTAAGTATACTCTTGTTACTTGGGGAGCATAATTCAGATCTTCTCTATATTCTATGAATAAAAACAGCAGAAAGAGATTGTTATTGAAGGCCTCAGGCTTGTGATCCGGTTTGGGCTACCTCAGAACACATGAAGTCAGGATCCCACGGTTTTGTTGGGGAGCGGTGCTTTAAAAGCAGAACATCTTCAGCATTTGACTGACTAAACATCTGAGAGATCAGGGTTGTGTTCACTGTCCTCTTTTTGAATCTGTCCTCTTTGCCTTCGTTTTTTAAAGCATCAGATCAGACGAGCAAAATGTGGAGCGAAGACGGTTTGTTTAGATGAGGCGAAGTTTCAGGACTGCACACATCACTGGACCAGCCCCCCTTGACTGTGGACAATTTGGGTTTCAGTTATGTTTAAAAAAATGTTTCTTGTTTTTACAAGATTAGATAGTAAATGTGTACATTTATAAATATATGTATAAATAAATTAAAAGATTTTTAACTACACTGCCTAACTTGTAAGTCTTTATAGCAGATGACATACTGAATGCTTGAGCAACACGCTGCATGAATTGATGACACAGATTTAACAAATATAATTTCAGGTTCATCTCATTTCTTGTATGAAAAGTGAGATGAACCTGAAAAACTAAAAATAAATTTATATATATATATATATATTCCTTGTATATCTATTAGGTTTCTTAAGTTGGGACTTGAGTCCGTATTTGGTTCTGTAAACATAAAAATGTGAGCTGGTATGATGATAAAAAATCCTTGAATCTCAACAGGACATTTCCCGACTGAGTCTGGCGTTGTCAGGGCAACGCCTAAACACTCGACATGGCGTCGCTGCTAACAGATCCATTGTTTGAGACTTGTGGACGGGGTCCTCCGCCAATTAAAGATTACTATCACTTTTTTGTCACCAAGTCAGAAGTAAGTAACTACAGAGTTCTGCAAAGAAGAGCTTTTGTTTCCTTTTTGTAAGTTTAAACGATTGAAGCAGCTAGCATAAAGTGGGCGTTAGCTAAACCTGCTGCGAGACAAACTGTCCAACTTTCCCTTTAGTGTTCTGCTCTCAAACTAAAACATTAGGTGCGTCTCAATGAATTAAAAGTCTTCAGAAAGTGAATTGCACACAGTAATTTAATGTAAGAAAAAACTATTCATGTAAGGTTTCAAAACGTACAGATAAATTGCAAGCATACGTTTGTGTTCATTTCAGTGATAACTGTTAACGACTGAAAAAAATAAACTTCACAAAAAAGACTTTAATCCCGGAATTATAACTTTTTATTTTTAATCAGAATTCTGAGATTTTTTTTTTTTTTTTTCAGTGACCTTAATTTTTTTCTGTAGGTTTTTATGTGGGGATGTGGACAGACCTTACTGCTTTTTGTGCATGACTTTAGCATTTATGTTCCATCATATGTCACAATTGCTTAGATGAAGGAAAAAGGGCTTCACTGATATTTAATAAAAAGAACTAGCCTGTGTTTTTTCCCTCCCTCCTTTGAACCGGAGCTCCTTTTCTCTGACTATTTCCAGATAATATGGAGATGGTGGAAGATCTCCCCCAGAATGGTGGACAGACACAGCAAGCCCGGAGAGGTGAAGGAGTCTCTCAGTGACTTCTTGGAGGACCCTGATCTACAGAGTAAGGCAACTATATATATTGAGATTTGTTAAAACAGAGTCAGAGGAAATAAATGTTTTGTCCTAACTGAAAAACAGGCAAAAGAGAAAAGGGAGTTGCCCAGTGGTTAGTGGTTAGTAGAGTCGTCTCTGTGTACCATCAAATTTCTAAAATTTGTGCTTCCTCTGCAAATAACATCAATTTAGAGAGTATAAAAACTTGATTACATTTATTTTTTCATATTTTATGATCAAATTTATTCTTTACATTTGCTTTTTTTTTTTTTTTTTTTTTTTTGATATGGCAAAATTTTTGTATGAGGTGGGAAAAAAGAAAAAAAACTAAATAAAACATTTAGTTAAATTTGGCCGAAAAATTATAGTCATCT
>CAEGAD010027514.1:0-144552 GCA_903067055.1 Poeciliopsis paucimaculata
ATATATATATAATTTTTTTTTTTTTTGGTAAATTGAAATATAACTAAAAACGAATATCATTTACTGTGATAACAAACACAATAAACATGTTAAACATTTACTTTAAAGGGGCAGTATTATGTAAAATTGACTTTTTTGAGCTTTGCATCATGTTATATTATTCCCTCATCAAAAACAAAACTGGAGTTTTATCTTGATTCTTTCATGCATGTTTGAGGAATGCACTTTAGGGAGATCCCATGGCAACCACTCAGCTGTGCAAATCGGATAGGTGGACTTAGTACCACCTTTGAGGCAGTGCTAAGTTTCCAGTATCCCAGCTTTTGCTTCACAGAGCAGCCCTCCCCCTCTCAGCTCCTTCAGACTAGCCAGTGGTAATTAGCAACACCTGATGGAACTGAGCATCTGCTGAGCTCATTACAGAAGCTACTGCTCAGAGCAACGCTGGTAAAAACGTTAAAAGGTTTAATAGAGGAGCCATGTTGTGATGACTTCCTGAAGGCGGTGTTTCAGAAGTTTCTTAAAGAGACAGAGGCTCAACTTCAGGGCGTTAACTTTGGAAGTCAAAATTCTTTTAAGTTATTTTTGATATATGTAGCATTTTTATAACAACTTCAGATAACATATTTACTTCATTGTGCTATTAAATAGCGCTACATGCCTGGAAAACACAACACTGCCCCTTTAAAATAAAGCAACAAAGCTGGGTAAGCTCTGATTATAGTCAAAGCATCACCTGACTCCAGTGGAACCAGCTGCAGCTGCGGGATCTCCTGCCTCAGCGAGCTGCAGTAGGCCTGCAGCCCTCTGTGCGCAGCCAGCAGGAGGCGACAGAGCCTCCGATGCCACGTATGAGCTCTCTGCAGGCAGTTTTCACTGGGCACATAAAAGCTTCCCTGCGGATACGAAGCACAGCACAGAAAATGTGAGCCGTTCAGCATTCACCTCTTAACGACGGACACGTTCACAGCCTCACAAGCTCCACTGCAGCGTCCTGCAGCCAACAGTTAGAACTACCCTGTTGTCAGCACCGAGCACAGTCACGGTCATTATTTGGAGCACAAATGGAAACAAATGGGCCTTAAACACACTGTGTGCCGTAAAAGCAGGTCGATACATTTCAGTGGCATGTCTCCTCGGAGAGTTCCCTTGATTGCTTTTAAAATGTTGCCGGAATGACGACTACAAGTCACTGCTTGTTTAAGGGAAGAGGAATAATAGTAGTGCTTACAGCTGGTAAAAAGAAGAAGGAAAAAATACACTTTTTAAATAATATTAGCTAAAACTGAAAAATTTTGTTTGTAACAAGAAGAGAAATCCAAAGATATCTCCTAGATTTTCTCTTTGACCTGCAGTGTAGACTTTATTCCACCAGATGGCGGCCTAACAGAGCAATAAAACTGCTGTGTGTGCCTCACCAGAGGAATTTACAGCATGTATTTATTTTACAAACACAAAATGTAATGTATGTCACTGAGATTTAATGTGACTGACCCTCCAGCAGCTCCTTTTCCTCCCAGCACCTCAATAAGTACACCACAGTTGCAAAGGTTTTTTTGTTGTTGTTTTTTCTTACATATTCACACCTAAAAATAACAGCATACATCTGTATTCTGTCCCTTTAACACTATAATTCCTAAATAATTTCAACTGAAAACAAGGTCAGTGATCACCTAACGGGTAACTAGAGTCAACCTGCATATAATGCAAACTTCCACAAGGTCTGTGAAGGCCTCAGAGGTGGCAAGTAACAAAATGAAAGTACTTACATAGGTATTCAGGTATCTGTACTTTACTTGGGTATTTGTTTTCTGAGAAATTTTTACTTATTCTCCTTATATTTCAAGAGAAATATCTGAACTTACTACTCCTTATAATCTCGGCAATGCCTCATTATTCCTATGATGAAAACATTATAACGTAAAAGTTGAAGCAAGAGAGGAAAAGACATATACCAGCGCGGACAGAAAGCATTTTGCATCATTGAAAGTAAAAGTTATTTGTTTTTTATTTTGTATTTAAGTGCATGAAAACCCCTTTTTTTTTTTTTTTTACCTGTACTTAATTTTTTTTTTTACTACAATCTGTACTTCTACCAGAATTTTTTTTCATACAAGTACAGTATCTGTACGTGTGCTTAAGTAGAGAATGTGAATACTTTTGACTCCTTTGGTTAGTCAGCATTGGTGAACAAACATCATCCACTCTCTTCCTGAAGGAGAGTGGGCAGGGGTTTTAGCAGAGTTAGGTTATAAAACAACCCAAACTTTAAACAGCTACATTCATCATCAGAAAAGGGAAAGTGTATTGAACAGTTGTAAACCTACTGAGGCACGTCCACTGAATGTGACTGGTCAAGTAAGGAGAGAAATAATCAGCCTAACAGCATACGCAGCAGCCAAGAGGCCATGGATGCAGAATCCATATTCTGCATCCATAAATCATGTGGACGCAGGATTCGATGACCTCGCTCTGTACTATCAGGATTTCTTGAATCGCTATTTAATGTGACCTCCACAGCATAGCAGTAGGTAATTTGGGGTAATGTAGAACTGCTGCAGAGACCCAAAGCTCAGGTTGGAGAAGATATTAATGTATTTGTGTTGAATTCTACAAATCTGACCTTTATAGGAGAGTGGGCAGAAGAAGCTCCTTGCTCAAACAAAGCCATAAAGAGTCTTGTTTGCTCTTCGCCATAAACCATGTAGGAGACGCAACAAAAATGTGTGACATGAGATGAAAGCTCAACTTCTAGGCCTACATGCAAAGCATTTTGTGTGGTCGAAACCTAACAATGATCAGATCATCTCAAAAGCGAAATATGGTTTTATTCATGTGAAACATTTCAGCAACACGGCAGTTCAAAGTGCTTTACGTGACAAAAACATAACAATAAATAAACACAAAGCATTACACTATAGTGTCAAAATAAAGAGAGGTTTCATGTCTGGCCTAATGACGCCAAAATGGTCTCATTCTGGCCAACATGCATAACACTAATTGAGGAGGCAGAAACAAACCACACTGCACATAAAGTGAAACATGGCCAGGCTTTTACTGTCCTCCAACCACTTTGGTTGCTCTAAAGGTATTTGACAGAGTATAATGGGCAAGTACTTCAGTTTCCAGAGGTAAAAAACTGATAAAGTCACCAAAAGAGTTGCATTGACTGATTTGAATACAAATCAGCACCACACTTCACTCTAACTTCAGTTTCTCTTTTGAAACCATACCATACCCTGTTTTTCTACTTATGAGCCACTTCATGGCAAAAACACAAACCCTTACCAAGAAACCTTGGTCTAGTTTCCAGTGCAAAGATCTTGGAACATTTGAAATAAGACAAACAAACCTACTACTACAACTAAGACAGCATTTGACTTGTAGTAAAATATTTTTCCTCATGTTATAAGAGAAATAATCTGCCAATAGAATAAGTGCTTTTTCACCAGTGTTAAGGAATTATTGGTTTAAAACAAGCTCCTATATCTTGCTGACACATTACTTCTAAGTTAATTTTGTTTTATTTCAAGTCTACTACAATATTTGACTGGAAACCAGACCAAAAATACTTCAGATTTAATGTTTTTGCTGTGAATTTGTGCTGATTAATCACATTAAATCTCAATATAAAGTTTCTGGTTGTTGTAACAGAGCATGAGAAAGCTCAGTGGATTTCAATGGACAGTCCCAGGATCTCCCTTAAAAGCTAATGGATCAACACAACAGCCACCATAATGCAAAGCCAGGAGATCGGTGTCTTCCATCTGTGGAGTTCTTCCCAAAGCCGTAATGTTTTAACTGCGCCGCTGCGGCTCGGCTCTGGGACTGACGGAGGATGTACTGCAATTTGCCCCGAGCGAGTCAACTCACCGGCCCTGTCATCATACATGTGTGTGCTCTGTAATTCCAGCTGCGCATCACACCCGAACCAGGAAGGAACATCTGTATGTTTACTTTAATATTTCTTTGTAGCTTTCTCAGTGCCTGCTAGGATCAGTTCGAGAATGAGAAACAAAAAAAAAACGGGCTATTTTTTCAGATGAACTAGTCATTATATTACAAGCCTAAGATGCACCACATGTCCCTTGATATTTCTGGGCTTTTTTCATATTCTTCTTAGTTTACTTTAATAATATAAATGATTATTTCAGATGCAGAAATCTGCTGTTACCAAGGCCATTTGGTACTTTGGTTCATGTTTTTAGCATTGTCATTAAAAAAGAGCTGTTGAAATTCTGATGACATTATGGTTTCATTTTATTCAGCCAAAGAAATCTGAAACACATGACAGTTTCCTCCAGAAGGAGCAGGGAATAATTACAGGACAGAGCCCGTGTTAAGAGGGAAAGTGATAAAAATCGTAGCTGCGGGTTAAAGAGCTCAAAAATAAATAAAGGATGAGGGAGGAGCCGAAGTTCTGAACACATTTCACCTGCAGGTATGTGGTACGTGGCGCTTGTGAGCATAACTCCCTGCTTTGATCAAACCAAACCCCCCAGTGTGGCTTAACCAGAGCTTATTAAAGCGCCCAGCTGGAGGTGGGGGTGGGGGGTTAACAGGGTGAGGCAGGGGGCTAGCTCTGGAGCTCATTAGGATTTACAGTGCTGGCTGTGTCGTCCGCATGCGGAAAAAAACGCTACCTGTAGCTTTACAACTGTACTTTGGAATAATTAGAGAACATGCAACATACTGAGAAAACTGCAATATGATTTCATATCTGAGCTTGTTGCATGTTCTCGTTTCTAAATTCTGCTAACAAGAGCAGAACGGCTAGATGAGCGTTACCGTAGGAACCAGAAAGCCGTTTGATAATGTCTAATTATTGATCAAACTTGACGTTTGCCTACATATGCAATGAAAATCAACGACGACTAAACAAAAAAATGGAACAAGTATCTGTTTACATAACTATTTGTCTCCTGTGACCAAGAGACGTTTTCAATTTGTTAAATTACAGCAATCTCTGCCCAGGAAAGTCCAGAAGAGGCCATACAAAGATGCCGTCCTAAAATACTCAAGTGACAAAAAGCAGATGTGGATTCATATAAAGTTAACAACAAGAAAGTAACTGTAACCCTATCCATTTAAAATTTTGTTGTGCTTCCTTACACAACGACAACAAAAAGGAATTCTTCAATGGTTTCGAAAGTCTCCAAATCCCATCGCATTGAAGTGGATTCACTGTACCAGTTAAATTTCCTAATGAAAATCTAACTGATAATGCCTATTGACAATAGATGGAAAGTATAGTAGAATAAGGTGTTTTTTTGTCATTACTTTTGCCTGGGTAGTCTTTAATGCCATTGACGTTTTGGCAAATTTTGCATGCCAATGAATGAAACATCGTTAAACGTCCAGAGAACAACGTTGCTCCTGTCATGTGGCTCGACAACACAATGTGTGACCAAACCTGTTATACCTATGATTTTTTTATTGCCACAGTGTGTGGTATGTGCAGTTACCAACCAGGAAGTAGGTAACAGGATTGCATAATTGCTATAGATACAGGAAGTGTATAAAGATTTTGAATATTCACAGCAGATGTGCAACAGAAGCCTGTCACACGACTGCATGCTCCCCATTGATGGCTACCATCAGTTTCAGATCCTGAGGTCTGCTTGCAGGGACATGTGGGTTACTCTAACATTATGAACAGAAACATTGCTGCACAGTGGTAATCACTGAGTCGAACTTCAGACCAAGCAGTAGCAGATTCAGAGGAAACCGAACCAGGATATGTGATCTAAATCAGGATGATGCACTCAAGTCAGAAACCAAGTTCCAAAACTGTCACGTTTATGTCATTGTTAGGCATTTTGTTTAATGCCTTTAAAAGAGGCAGGCAGTGGAATACCTGGCAGACTGGGGACGACATGTTGTTTTGAGTGAGATGAAACTAGCTTTGACTTTTCTGCGAAAGGTTAACATACCTCAGAGATGACAGGCTTGCAGTAACCAGCTCCGAACACCAGGTTCTCCACAGACACAGCAGACGGGTCGCTCACGCTCTCAGGCGAGCCTTTGCCCAGCCAGGTGCCCTTCCCCGTGCGCGCAAAGCTGGAGAGAGAACAGTACGCTTGTGAGCAGTAATTTGGGGAGGAACGGACTGAGACAGTGGTTGCTGGGTGGTCCACACTTGGTTAAAGCTAGGCTGAAGTGAGGTCACTGAAATATTAAACTTGTGGAAGTTGGGGTTGGCTGGCCAAGCAACACCTTAAAACCCATCAGAACTTCTAAAATCACTACCAGAAGTGACCTCCAGGTTTGCTAATGAGGCTCTTTTGTATTAATGTAGAACTATGATTTGTGTTTGAACCTGGAACACCTGCTTCCTGTGTGGCGCATCGTTCCAAAAGCAGCCATCCCTTCCTTGGCGTTAATGACACCGTATGTTGTAGTGTGGCAAGAACCAAACACTAAGACAAAGACTGACAATACAATCATCTCCTATTGGTGTGGTCTCTCCTGTCTTCCTGGTTTCCTGACATTCCAACTGGTTCCAATGTTAAACCAACCCACATGCTGGGCAATTGTCCAAACCCAAAATGCTGCTCCCTTCAGACTCCATCAGGCAATGCAGGCTAATGCATTTTTATGAGGGAACCCCACTATGCCCAGTCACCTTCACTTCCTGCTTAGACTAACTGTTGGATGCTTGGTCACGTCCTCTGGAGATGGCTCCACTGAAATAACTCCTCTGTCGGCTGAAATAGTGAGAGTAAACTTTTTTTTTTGCTTTGTTGCACTTTTTGTAAAATGTTCGCAAACCGTAATTAAACTCTTACCTGATTAGCGGTTGGTGTAAGGCAACCAGTGAGGCGTGCACGGAGACAGAAATGACGGACAAGTGGAAGTAGTCAAACATGACAGGGACGTGATGGTGAAGGCCTCGCCGCGGATGGAAGTGGAGCCTCAGGGTCCGACTGCTGATCAACGGGACTGTCACGATCTCTGCCAACCTGAAGAGATTATAGATGGTAGACAGAGAAGGGAAAAAAATATTTCAGTATTTAATACTTTTCTTAGCCCGCTATCACCAAAAACCGCAGGTTTTAACCACGTAAACAGAAAAACCTACTGTTGCTCATTGTCGGTGAAGTGAAGATCCAACTTCAACTGGAAGTCCACCTCACTCAAGGCTTCCTCCAACTGCAAAACCCACAAAATGATATTCATGCATGAAGTCACTCAATCATGAGAAATGATGATTAAGTTATTTGTTACCAAGTTCGCCACCATAAATGCACCTTTTTTACTTAACACACAGAAACGTGCCTTTCTAGTTGTCACATCAGGTGAGGGCGTTTATCGTTTATCATTTATTGTGATGAATTTCGTACAGAGGATGAAGTTTTTGGCTTTTTTTCTAAAAATGATGACTTTCCGCTAAATTATAAAAACACATTTAAGATTAGAATATTACATTAGACCAATAAAAAAATTATTTTTAATACAGAAATGTGGGTTTAATAAAATATAAGTTTAATATGTGCCTAAACGTTAATATTTTCAAAACGTATCAATTTCAATTGGAACACCTATTCTAATTCATTAAATATGACAGTATTTAGAGGTATCACAGTAAATACACTCCTTCACAACGACACTGTGTTGGTCTAATATATAAAATGTTAAATAGAAAGCTGTTTTTACAGTGAACAAACAAAAGCCTGTATTAACTATGGAAGCAGCACTACTTTAAAGAAAAACAAAGGCTTTCCTTATTTGTATCTCAGCAAAGTAAAAGTACGCATGCATTGATGTTTAGATTGATCAAGCGTACGTTCGTGCGTCCGCAGGGGAAAAGAAGGGCTATTTGTGTCTGTGCTCTTTGTGGCTCTGAGCAGCAGATGACCTCCGGAAGGTTGATGAGTGGGAAGCTCTCGGGAGGTCCCTTACACGTGTCTGAGCCTCCACTTAAACTTCCACATTTGGTGAAATCTCCTAAAATTAGAAGTGTTTCAAGAGAACCAGGGACGCTGTATCAATCATGGAAGGAAAGGGTTAATGCGCCAGCAGCGCGAGATCTAACAGATGATTATCTCTAAGTAGCACCGAGCTGCCGTGGCTGTCACAGAAGATGGCTGCCTTCTCTCAAAAGCGGGCCGGGTTCGATCCTCCAGGATGAAACCACGGTGAAAACAGAGAGGACAGCACATCAATAGCTGTCCGCCAGGTTTACAGAGACGGTCATTTGAGCCGTAACGGCCATTCTGGGTCACAGACAATTAACATGCGTGTCGGTTGAAGCGTATCAATTCCAGGAGGCAGATAGCTGAACCCGCTGATTCTCGAAGTGGCTGATGCGTCTCTTAGTAATAATAAAGGGCAGCGCTCATTTAGACAGCAGATTAGCTTTTATGGCCTGCAGCTTTGCTGCGCTTTTCCCAGGTATTGACTTCCTCCCTCTAATTTAATCATCATAATAATTAAAGTCAAAATATTTTTGAGGATTTTATGTTTGACAATTAATCACTATGCTAGTAGGTTCAGATCCACCCTTAACTATGTCATGATAATCACATTAATTATTATTAGTGCACATCACTTTTTAAAAAGGTATTTCACAAATCAGTTTGCTGATCTTAATCCAGGATAAGAACCTTCCTTTCTGTTTACACAACAAAAAGCTATTTATCTTTAGTGATGCTTTCATTGCCACATCAATAACTAATTACATTTTTTAACGGTATTCTCTTTTTTCAGTGTATCTCTATAGTGCGGTGCCTTGTTGTTGTTTTTTCTGTTTGTTACATTTAGCAGCAAAAATTGAACAAATTTTAAGATAGAACATATTTTAATATTGCACAAATTACTTAAAATACATAAATCTGTTTTCAAAATAATTGATTTTTTTTCAATGGACATTAAGCTATTCAGACCAATTAATCGCCTCCCTTATTAAATGATTTAACTGTCGAGTCAACTAATCGCTGGCCACACTCATATCTGAATACTTGATATTCAGATACTCACACAGTTTTTGAACTGTGTGAGTTCAAAAACTCACACAGGAACTGATCTGACATCATGAAGCGAGTCAAATGAGCTCAAATATGAAAAAAAAAGCAAAAAAAACCTCAGAAACCTAAAGAAATCCAGAAACAGTTATGAAACACAGTCACTGGCAAAGAGTTTAAATGCAGTTCTGAGAAACACACTAATATAAAAAAATAAACCTTTCTATTGAAAAATGTGAGTTTTTACCAAATTGCTGTGTTTCTATTAAGATCATTTATTTTCGTAAATACGGATTTGCGCAATTTTAAGATGAATGGAGGCGCAGATTGTGATGAAATCCTGTAATTAGTGTGTTAAGGCTGAAAAACATTTCTATTATAACATTTACTGCTACACCCTAAGTGGATTGTAAAGGGAAGAAAGCCTTTGTAGCTTCATAAGAACACAGTAGAAAACACCATTAGTGAATACTAACTGTATTTGTTTCTCTATCACAATGTTAAGCAGGAGTCCACCGAGAGCCGAGGAACATTTAATAATGACTTTTTAAGGTTTTCTCAGGAAAACAAGGTCTGACTGAAAAAGAAAACTACAATGTAATTGTTTTAACTGCTGTGCTGCACATATTCACCGTTTTAAATTCTACTTTAACTGGAAAATTAGCTGGTTTTTGTACAGATAATGTTACCCAGTGTGACTCACCCTTTCTCCATCCAGTAGTAGGTGGACTTTGAAGATCATGCAGTCGTTGACAGAAATCTCCTCGTTTCTGTAGAGGATCTGAAATATCCGGCTGAAGACGCTGCCGTCGTACACCCCCGTGGAGCTGAAGCTGCACTCTCCTGGTGGAGGACACGACCAAAACAATAATTAGCAGCTTGCTGCTGCAGGATGATCGTTAGCTCGCTCAAGGGCAACTGTCAGTGTGCACAGTTCACATTTTACATATTGGAAATGTACCGATCAGGCCTGTTACAACTGACTAGTTGTAAAAAATGCTCTATATATCAAATAAGTCTTAAAATAAATATGACGTTGCAATTTAACGCCTTGAAATTGGAAAACACTCTGGGACATTCTGGGAGACAGACATTTAACACGCATGTCAATTAAAGCACAGCAATTCCAGGAGGCAGATCGCTGACCCCGGTTGAAATTGGGTCTCTTCAAAACTCCCGCTCTTTCTGAATCTCTGCCTTCAGGAAGTCATCACAATCCTTTAGCAACGTTTTTAACCAGCGTTGCACTGCGAAGGCGGAAACTTGTAAACTGCAGCTCTGAGGAGGAGCTTTGTCCTCGAAGGCGGAGCTACGTCCACCAAGTTGTTTGGCCATGGAGATTAAAGGATTTCTCAAACATGCATGAAAAAAAACATCAAAGCAGCACTCCAGGTATGTTTTTGATGAGGGGATAACATTATAACATACCGTCCCTTTAAGGTGATCTTATATTTGACATTTCTGGTAACACTGTTCCTGTTTACATCTTTTCCTTCTCAACTCCAGCTGCAGAAAAAAAAACCAAAAAAAAAAAAACCTTGCTTCCAGCTGTGAGTCCCAGGAGGTCTCAGTAATCCCCCCCGCTGAGCTTTTGCCCTTTTCCGTCCCGTTCTCATTCTGCCCCTCTCTGCAGGCCTCCTCTCCACAAAGTTGTCGCTTTACCTGCAGCATCAAGCAGCGCAAGTCAGGAGCACTGATGTGTAGCAGCGCCACATGTCAAAGACTCCGTGGTTGTGTCAAAGCTGAGATTTTCTGAAATACCTCCTTTTTTTCAGAATCTATGACTCTTTTTTTTTTTTCCAAGTGCTTCTTCTGTGCACTTGATGAAATTCTTTTCATTAATGCACTAAATGCTAATCTCACACATTCCATTCGCCTAGGGGTGTGTGAGTCTTGATCTACATCATCTGCTGAGGAAAAAAGCTGATTTTCTCTTGATACATGGAGGACCTTAGCTCAGAGACAAAGTGGAAAAATTACACCTTGAAGTGTGAAAAAAAAAAGACAGCACACAGCTGGAGCTTGTGAGAAATAAAGCAACATAAAGAAGTTAAATACTGCGAAAGAGGGACCAGAGGAGCTAATTACAGGTGAGTGGTCGCAGCTGGGGAAGGGAGCAGGTAGAGGAAACATTCCTGCTCGCTTCTGATCGACGGAGTGAAAATAAAGAACGAGTCTGGATTTGACATCTAAACAATAAAAACAGAAAGAAACAAAACTAAAACGCGAATAATGAGACCGACGGAACTAACACGAGGACTAGGCTAAGTTTTAGAGCCACGAAATGCTGAAAAAACTAAACAAAACAAAAAAAATCAACAAACAAAAACAGCAAGGCAAAATTAATACAGAAATAGATTTTTTTATTTTAGAAAAGCCCATGAAGGTCAAGAAAAAGAAACATTTATGATGGGAAAATACTGAGGAATTTTAATTCTAATTCCACTTCAAAAACAAAACTATCGTTTGCCTCAAAAAAATTATTAGGTAATAGAGAAATGTATTAGTATTGAGAGAGCAAAAGAGACACTGTACCCCATTACTATGTGTGCTTAACATAATAGAAAGTCAAGCTAGTACCTTCATGCTTATTTTATCTGGAGCTGCTGTGGTTTTACTTTAGCAGAGAATACATCTACATTCACTGCAAAAACACAAAACCTTACCATTGTTTTATTACTTTTGGCCTGGTTTCTAATGCAGATATCTCAGTACACTTGAAATAAGACAAAACTATAAATTTCAAGTAACTTGTCAGCAACTTTAATGTTGATGAAAAAGTGTCAGATAACTTCACTTATAATGAGACATTTTCCCCAGAAGTGAAATAATCTGACACTTTTTCATCAACGTTAAAACAAGCACCTGTGTAAGTTTTGTAATTTTTTTTTTTTTTTTGTCGTTGTTTTGGTCTTATTTCAAGTTTACCAAGATATTTGAACTAGAAACCAGACCAAAAGAATTACATTGTAATATTTTGTGTTTTTGCAGTGTAACTCTTCGATAACTCAACGAATTGGACTCCTGCAGACGTGCGGTGGCAGAGAAACCCCACCAGGCACTGAGGACACTGGGACGCGTTAGGCAGCACTTGACAGGGCCGATGGGGGTCACATTGTGGGCTTCCATGAGGCTGGGTGGTAGGATTACGCAAGCGGCAGCCATGTTGGGCCGACAGATGGCCTGATTCTGAAAACCAACGGGTAAGCCAGGGCACCCCCACACACTCGGTGGAGTCTTTGATCATCCGAAGCGACGCGAGGGGTCGACGCATCGTGTGCCAAGCGTTACAGGAAGCCTTGACATCTGTGGACGTGTTCCAGCGACGAGGATCACAATCCTACTGTCAAAATAAATGCCTAGGCTCACTGTCGGACGCTCCATCAGCCGTCTGATGACACCTCTGCTACTTCACGCATGTTGCCGTCAGTTTAGACGCTGACGTGCCCGCTGAATATCTACAGTTGACATGAAAAATGTTCACACCGGTGATAAAGTGTCAGGTTTTTGTGATTTAGAAGAACGAGACCAAAACAGGGGTGGGCTTGATATGGTTTTATCACGATATTTTGAGGTGTTATTGTGGTAACAATAAAAATGTTCATAAGAACTATTTATTACCTCTTTTTTTTTCTTTTCTGTAACTGTATGGATGTGACTGAATGGTCCAGCAATCAAAGGCCCACAAGGACAAACACCGCTCTTGAAAATCCAATTTGAAATAAGCTTCTTTAGGAAGTCACATAAAGAAGTGTGATTTGTATCACCAAACTGCACAGTGTTTCTGTATTTGACCATATTTTCAAGTTTATTGATGTTTTCACTGTGGAGACAAGAGTAAAACAATCCCAACAGCAGAGCCAGCTCTGATGGGTTTTAAACAAACGTATTTGGAATTTATCATAACTACGACAAATCAAAAATTCTTGTCACGGTAAGAAATTTATCTCAATAAACAATGCGATAGATAATCGGGCCTTGACCAAAATAAACATCGTCATGGCAATTTCTCCTTCAATGTGATCCGTTACCTGTTCAGCTTCATTGTAAAACCAAAAAAGGAAAGAAAAACTTTCTCTTTTTGAAAGATTAAGGGAGAGTTAGGAGTTTTTTTTCATTGATCTGATGTACCATTCTAATCTTACATGTTGTGTTTTCATCACTTATATGTGAAAAAGCCTCATAATTAAGAGAAATGGAGACTTGAAAACATTTATTTGTGTGTAATTCACTTATGATGTGTTAGTCAGTTACTGAAGTAAAAGGATTTGAAGTTTAAAAGTGTAAACAACTTTCCAAACACATGGGTTCAGGTTATTATTTTTTATTTATCTTTATTTGACTCACATTTGTGTTTGAAAAAAAAAAAAAACCCTGAAATTTTAACAGAAATGAGTGAAGATTTTATATCCACTGTACCTTCCCTTCAATGCTCTGCAGATCCTGATCCACTCAAACAATGATTCTGGTTCTGAATACTACGTTGTTGTGATTTATTTTTACTTCGGTTGGAAATGTTGGCACGTTTGTTCCCGGCCGGGTTCTGACTGTTCGGCTTCCCACTGCCCTAAAAGGCGCAGAGGTCATGCGAAGTTAAAAACCAGTCAGCGATTCTCCATTGGACATAATCTCCTTACAGCCACCAGCGGACTATTCACCTACAACCGCTCTTTATTACACCAATAACAAAGAAAACACCCAGTCCGTCCAAGGAGAGGTAGCGCATTTCTTACTATTTAAACACTCAATACCCCGATGAACACAAATCAAATGACTCGGTAGTGGAGAAAAAAAACAAATCCTTCACACAAAATCCCTCTTTTTTTCTTTTTTTCCCCAGAAACGTCACGCTGGATTATTTCCGGTGTGAGTGTGGATGCTTAATCCATTTCCGTGGCTGGAGAGCTGATTGGTGCATTTAAGTTCAGAATCCAGCGTGAGAGGCGTGCGCTGCCTAATGCGTGACCTTGTGAGGGGATCTGTGGAGGAGAGGACGGCTGCAGCCTTCCCTCTGATCCTTACTGTAACACAAGCTGCAGGAGAGGATCAGAAAAATATGCTGGTTTAAGATAAATAAATAATAATAATAAAAAAACCTTAGTCCGTTTACTCAGACCTGCTTGATTTTGCGACCAGATGACGATCGATGTTTTTATTTTATTTTATACTTTTTTACACCAACAATATGTCAGGGTGACTTATTACCTCAATGTGCAGCTTCCCCTCCCTGGGCTTACTGGAGCATTGCACTGAGTGCCAGCTCATTCTGTTCCTGTCCTTTCTGCTACTGCTGCCACCTTGCAGTAGGTCTTCAAACCGGCAGAAGGAAATGCAGCTTTCAGATAAGCATAAACAGGATTTCAGGATTATTAAAATAGATTTACCGCTATAATGATTTTGTCGAAATGAGGGTAGGATGAATTTTTCGAATTTACAATCATCAGTTATGATGTTATTAGTAGTTTTAAGATCTGACGGATTTCAGAAAGGAGAAATCAATTACATATCACATATTGACACTTGTAAGAAAATCTTCTGCCTACATTGTAAGTTGCAACATTGTAGTTAGCTGAAAGAGATGAGTGACTATACCTTGACTTTAATCAAGGTTTTGCTAGCACTCTATGAAACTAAGTCCAGTGAATTTTTGGGTATATTGTGAATCACAATATTGACTCAGAAAAAAATAATTAAGTGGATTTAATTTGTTGTTTTTTTACTTAGTAATACTATGGACTTGATTTCAATAAGTTGAAGGCCTGTTGAGATGAAAACATTTTAAAAGTATGTGTGAGAGTGCATTGTGTCACCAGTAGCAGCCATTAATTAAACCACTGTTTTATTTGTCAGAAAGTTTGTTTTAAAGGTAGACTCAAGAGCTTCATCTATGGAGTCAGTTTGTCAAAAATAATCCTACGTTTCAAAACTGACAGCTTATCAGCTTTCTTTCACACAAATCTGTACCATGAGTAAGTTGTGTGTTCATTTCCATAACAACCCCACTGAAAAGTCACTTTAGAAAATGCCAAGCAAATACAAAGATGTGTAAAATTAAACCAGGAAGAGAGAATATCATTTCAAACGCAGCTAGCATTACTGCCATGCAGCGCGAAGCTATGTTAGTTAGCTAAGTAAATAAAATGAGGCACAGAACAAGACACTAAAGAACCTTAAAAAGGTTCAAAACAGCCCACAAGTAATATACAATTAGCAACACCAACAGGGTACAAACCAGCTTAATCCTTTTTGTTGTCTCTGTTAAGCAAACTGGGAGCTAACTCAGAGAGCAGACACATCCCTCGTGTGTGAGGGAGGGTGTGTGCGCGGCGTGTGTGTGTGTATGTGAAGAGAAAAGTACAAAATGTCGGCTCACCTGCATTGTCGGTTGTTGTCACGGTCAACCTGTGGGGCACTCGAGGTGAGACTTTCAGTGCTGCTCGTATCTGGTAGAAGCTGAGAAGACGCAAACAACCGGCAGTTAAAAATACATTTTAAAAAAACAGACCGAGGCGCTTCCTTTTGATAACACAACACCAAGAATTGTTCCAGTTTTCAACTAATATTTTACATACAAATTAATGTAGATTTTGGGACTAAAAAAGCTGAAAACTACCTTTGTTTTGTTTTTTGGCTAGCAAGGCATTTAGCTATATGCTAACACTTTGGCCCTCTGAAATGCTGGATTCAGCCATATTCCAGCTTCAAAATGTGAAGCAGTATCAATAAGGACATTTTTGATACTGGACTTAGGATATGTCAGTATCAAAAATATGTAATTTGGTCAGAATGTGGAGTTGCGCTATCGAAGTGGGACACTGTAGCATCTAAGACACAATCAAGCTAAGACACGTTTTGGAGAAATAGACTGAGTCATTAGCTTACTGTACTTTTTTCCCCCCTTTTCTACAGAGAGCTTCAGTTCAACTTAAAAATGTAAACATTTATATATCCGACATAACATTGTGTACCATTTCTCTTACATCCAGAGACCTGAATGTCAGAGAAAGCCTGTTATTTCATTTCATGTTTCATTTGTGTGCTAACTGCTAAAAAAAAGTTAATGTTTTAAATTATAGACACCCTGATAAGTGTTTAAAAAGGCTGAATGTGACATTTTGACTTTGTTTACACGACAGGAAAATATAAAAAATCAAACACTTCCACACTTTGATAGATTGCAACTCCAAAGTTTTATATATTTCATTTGATTTTATGAGACATATCAGCAGGAAGTGATAGAATAATTTTGAAGAGGAAGAATGAAGACGCTTTTTTGTCTAACAAATAGAAATCTTTTGAACGTTTGTATCCAGTCCCATGAGTCAACACTCACTAGAAGTCTTTTGAGTGTGTCTCTGCACATGTACACCGTGTGCTCACTAATTAGGGAAGTAAATACTTGAACATTCTCTGTTAGATTTTAATTTGGGACCCGTCCACATGGCATTAATTATTTGCAGGCTAAATGCAAACATTTACAGATGACAGTGTAACAAGAACATGTACCGGTGATCTTTTATGAACCTTCAGTTCACCAGAAACACAAACCCCAGATGGAATACTATTGTTGCTGCTACAGCAACAAAAGACAAACAAGAACTAAATATGACTATGGTGGATGTTTTGCCAATTTTTTATTTAGTTGCATGGAAATGCAATTAGTAAATTACTTTTGCAAAAAAAAAAAATAAATAAAAAATTAAAGCCTTTGTAAAACATTTTCTGTTTCTTAAACAAAACCTTCAGCAAACACAGTTTATGACTCCACGCCTTGCCTATAATTAACGTGTATTTACTGATTTTTCCACAGTTCTTTATGATATGGACAATGCACTCACTAATCATGTGATCTTGCAATAATAATAAACCTGCAACATGTTGTGTTGGGATGATTGACATCATTGCTAATCTAAACCCTGTTTCAGTTGGATTTGCTCTTTGACCCAGTGCATGCTAATTACTGTCCCTAATAAAAGTTAATGACAATGTATGTTGGATTATGTATATTTCAGTACTGTAACACCGCTGTAGTCCTGCAATGTGAAAGAATTAACGGGTGGCAATTTATCAGAAGCATACATTTTTAATTAATATTCTGCAGTCATAAAGTTTTATTTGCAAAGCAGCAGTACTAGATATTTAGGTCAATGTTTGGAATAAACCTCTGAAACTCTGTCATGGTATTCAAACTTCTTAGAACCATGGTAGTTTTTTTTTGTTTTTTTTTCAAATTTAAGCCAGGAAATTTGAACTTAACGCTTAATTACATAACAAATTCAACCAGACTCCTGTGTTTATGACAAAATGTGTTCTTACGTTTACACAAGAAAGTGAAAAAAAAAGAAAAAATCCAAGCCCTGTTGTACTGTGGCAGTAAAAAAATAATACTTTGTAAAGTAAAAAGTAATTGTAAAGTAATACTTTGTATTTACTGTTGTGGTGCTTATTAGGCCAGTTACAATAAGCAACAAATCACTCTTGTTTGATTTTGTCATATCTCTCTCTGTTTCTGTCAAAGAAACAGGGTAAATTTGTAAATTTTGTATTGCTCACATCTACTAACGTGCTATTTATTTCATTTTTTTTTTTTTTTTTTTTTTTATAAGCCTGATTTTACGAGCCACCTCGTAAATTACATTTGTGTAATTTAAATAAATGTAGGTGGGGCAGTATGTATTGTCTTTACAGAGCTAATATCTGCTTTAATTCAAACTCCAACAATCGATGCTCGGAACAAACTGAAATATGAAAACTTGTATTAGTCGGACAGGTCAGGTCAGGTCGGTCCGTCTCTGGACACAGACATGGCTTCACGAGAGCAGTAGAGAATGTCAGTCTGGAATAAATAAGGACAGATTTTCATGGCCACATTAATTCACTGTCTCCTGTTGTAATTCTATTATCATCCAGTCAACTCAGTAATAATTTATAGGTGTCAGATCCCATTTATCAGTGCAATTCTGAACTCTAAATTCTGAAATATCTGCAATAATTTCTTTCTTTTTTACTAACCTTCTCTGATATTTGAGGGAAAGAGGCAGAATGTGGGCGCAGAAATATTAATTCACTAAGATAAAAGCACAATCGTGACAAAGCTTGAAGCTTCAGCATTTTTAATTTGGACTTGAAAAATCTACTTTGCTGAAGCCACAAAGCCACAAGCCAGTGGATTTATTTTATTTTTTTTATCTTCTTGCAGATACATCGTGCTGGGATTAACAATGTCTTTTTTTTTTCTACAGAAAGAAAAGGAGAACTTGCTCTGTTGTCATTTCATTTGCTTTCATCTGCACCAGTTTGTATGTAATTCTTTTTTTTTTTTTTTGTCGGATGTGCTGTAAATTAAAGAGCTGCTCCGATCAACTGACTTTAAGGAAGTGCAAGGATCACACTTTATGTGCATATGAATTAGACTATTTATACAGTTTAATTAGACTATTCATATGCACATATTCATATGCAGAGAAAGTCATATGCATTCATATGCACATTTAAAATACTTTCTCGATGCTTTATGTAAACGCCACATGCAGAAATTGGCAGGTTTTAAGTGTTTAGAAGGTCAAAGGTCAGCAGAGAATTACACTAGTCAGTCTAATTCTATGCTTTGACATCATGCCTTATTTTTTATTTTACATTATATTTAGAATTCCTAGTTGCACTTTGTGAACCATTTGAAAGAAGGTTTGCTGCAGTTTATGTTTACACGTTTAACCAAAATAGTTTGTCAGTTGCAGCTTTTTAACTATTTATTTTACATTGATTGTTTTACTCCTAACTGCACTGACTGAATAAATTAAAGTCGTGTCGTGTTCACGTGTTTGACAAAGCATGTGAAGCTACTGGTGCATTTAAATGTACTAGTTCACCATTTTTAAATAAATGTCTGATTTACTACATTTATTTCCGTTTTTTAAAAAAAAGAATCGTTTTAAGTCAATTCAGCAGTTTTTCTGCATCATATCAGTATCAGCTGATACTAAGCCTCAGGTATCGGTATCAGAAGCGAGAGAAAGTGGATCGGTGCAGCCACAGTTTGAACAGAAGCCATTAGGTTTTCCATATTTGAAGAACAAGAATGTTAGTAGACATTTTATTCTATACCAATAATGTTTCACTTGATATTCCTTTATTTTCTTTGTATTCTCTTCATTAACAGATCCACAGCAAATTCTGTTTGGCAGTTTACGGCCAAATCAGCCCGGATCAGCAACAATGTTTGAAACTGGAAAATCCATTCTTTTTATAATCAATAAACACATCATAGTAAGTAAAGATACACATTTGCATTAACATCCGTTATCAGCCAATAATACGGTTATTTTCAGCATATCATATCGATCCAAATTTCTGCTTCAAACTTTTACAATTGTCCCAGCAGCAACAAGCTGCCCTGAAGGTTGCTGTCAGTATCTTCTCCTATATGACTCACACAGGTACGCAGACATCGAGAAAGTGATCCATTCGTTTATATAAGCGAGAGCAGATGGTGGGCAGATGGTAGATGTTTAATGCATGAATACCTCAGTCATATCTGGAGCTGCTGCAAACCCTTCTTTGATATCTTTCAGACATAACTCAACACAATTCAGCTACATTTCACTAATTCTGCAAATTCAGGAAGAGAGGATCCACTTCCCCTGAAATTCAACAAGTCTGCTTTTAGTTTGAAATTTTCTCAATCTTTGCACAAGCTGTCCACCTTATTAGCGTGTTTCTCTTGCAGAGAAAATAGCGCCAGCTCAGACGTGGCCATGAAGTGCAGCATGTGTGTGACATTTGTACGCTCTCTTTAGATCGAATCTCTTCCCTTCTACACGTAGCAGTAGGCAGCCAGCTTGGTAAAAAAAAAAAAAAAAGGCCACCACAGTTTGAGCTCGTTTACGATCAATGTGAAGGTAAAATGAATCCCGCTCCAGGATTGGCTACTTTATAAATGCCACCCAATAGCATGTTAGGTAGCATTACACAACCTTATTTCAACTTTACAAGTTTCATTATAGAGGATTTTTGATATGCTCTTTTAAAAAAGAAATTTCCACGAATAATTTGGAATCACATTCCACAGCAAAATCCGCAAACAGATGAAAGTGTGAATTCTGAACCAATACAGAACCACTTACTCTATGAATTTTTGTTTCAGCCTTTGGCAGATACACATTTCTAACTTGAAATGGTGGATTTTTACTCCAAGAAATCAGACCAGAAGAATCTCATTGTGACTCATTCCCATTTAATAAATACAGACATGGAACCACTAAGAATTACTCATCCAAATCTGAACATACAAATACAATTTATTTGTGTTTTTATCATTAGCAGAGTTATAGAAGAGGGCAGAAATGAAAGAAAAACACTGCTTGTAAATGATCAATGCATCCGAAAGGTTTTTAAGTTTTTATTCCTTTGGTTCCCATTAGACAGGAAACTGAAGCATTCCGTGTTGCTAAGCCGACTAGCCACCAATAAGCAACTATGTTTATTTGTGAGACATGCTGATGGCGGTCTAATTAAATCCACACATTTTCACCTAAACATGCTGGCATTTCCATGCACGTGCGCATGACAGCCGATTGTTCAGAGACTCCCTTGAAGAAACATTACCTATTTAAAGCAAAAAAGAAAATTGAAATACACAGAAAAATGAGCAAGTTATCCATAATGTCCATGAAATGTTTACATGTGGCCCAAGCCAGTTGCTATTAGGTTCGCAGTGGAACAAAGGAGTCTTTGCGAGGTTAATAGTTCAGAGTGTGTTTATTGGCAAGAACCTCTTTCTTCTTATTTGGGAGAACTAAAAACCTCAAACATAATCTTAAACCACAAGCCACGATGATCACCTCCATTACGTGAGTTATGGCCATTTGATCAGCCAGTTGGTAACTTTTATCGCTGTAGAAATGAAAGTAAACCGTTAGCGTTCTTGTAGCGTGTGTCGTTTCACAACTGGTTTGGTGTTCTGAGACGTTTAAAAGGCAACAGCCAGGATCCACTCACCCCCTCTGGAACAGATCCACATTGTGAAACTTGTGCAGTTCTACAGAAAACTCCAGCGTTCCCTGTACTTCAGACATGATACAGTCCCACTCATCACCTGAGAAGAGAAGAACGGGACACAGATCAGACAAACAGTAAAAGTAGAGATTGACTGATGGCACTTCTAAAATTAGTCTGCTTCATTACGTCTTCAGTCATCTGAGGTGGTGTGACTCAGACCATCCATTGCGGGGGAATGAGAAGAACTACGTGAGCCCAAGATAGACACCTTGCTCTTAATATAGCACTGATTATTACTTCTGGGATGAGATTTAATTATTTCTGTCAGGAAGAACGGAAGTGTGCGGTTGGCAGCTTCCCTGTGTGGTGCTCAAAATGGAAGATAGGCATCAAAGAACATCAGCCCTTTGCAAATGTGGTGATGACATCGCTTTCTTTTCTCGATATGACGAAATGAATGAATGAATGAAAGAATGACTTATTCATAAAGCCCTACTCACAGACACAGAAAGGTGGACGGATTTGTTGGTGCATTTCCATCTTGCTGAAATAATGCCTCATTTCTTCGGAAAAGTAATTCAGTTAAAAGCAGTTGTGCATCTGCATGCAGGTTGTAGCCGATGCTTTTGGCACAGAGCTGTAAAGCCTGAATGCAGCTGCTCAGAAAACGGAAACCCATTCCATGAAACTCTCTGTGCCCTGGTGTTAAGGTAAGGCCATATCAAATTTGTAGACTGATCCCAATAACACCCACTTTATTATAAAACATGCTGATTGTTTATAGTAACAAGAAAGTTTTACATCTGGACCAGTGGCATCGTGTCATGTTGCCATGCTGAGCCCCTGAGAGCGACCCATTCGTTTAAATTCCAAAGCATGGCATGGTTTCTACAAAAAAAAAAAAAGTAGACTATTGTGGCTAGTTCCTTGTCTATTCTGGAGCTAGCTCCTGATTGGACTAGACATCAGCCACTGAGCAGGCGGCGCTGGCAAATGAGAAGTAGGCCACTCAGTTGCGTCAGCTGTGGAGAGGCTGGTCACCCACTGGACTGCCTTCTTCCTCTTCAGGTCATTACTATGGCTAGCCTAGCATTAGCCTGCTGAATGGGAAGCTTCAATTGGAAGCCATATTTAGCTCTGTATAAGACAGTATGTTTACGCTTGGTGTCACCTTGGATTACAGTAAACGCGATCAAAAGAACACACATCAATGGATCTAATGCATGTAGCATACATATGTCATACGCGGTTAATATATGTAGCATTAGTATAGGCATGCCAATACGAATGCTAACCTATCCAACACTAAAGCTAGCCTATAAAATGCTAAAGCTAGCCTATATGAAGCTAATGCCAGCCTATACAACTCTAATGGCCAGCAGAGGAAGAAGGCACTCCAGTGGATGAAGCCAGTTGCTTCACCTTTACAAAAATAGGTGAAGCAATATATCAAATGCTAATGCTAGCTGACTTGTGCTAATGGCCAGCAGAGGAAGAAGGCAATTCAATGGGTGACTAGTCAAGGAATCATAGACACTAGCCTCTCCAAAGCTAACACAAGTGGGAGTTTTTTCCATTTGCTATCATTAATCAAGTCAGTAGCTAACTTTGGAATGGATATTAGGAAGTGATTGGAGTAGCTGAATTCAATGATTTTTAGAGGTAAGAACATACTGACATATAGCACGTCAGATTCTGAAACTCAACTGATTCATATTAATCCTTCAATAGCCCTTGAATTTGTAGATTTACATCATCTGACTGAAAGAAATAATGACAAACACTCAATGTGCTTAACAGAATGACGCGACTGGGAAGACAGTGTAATTGGGTTCACTACTCCCTGTGGAAAACGAACCATGATTGTGTTTTGCAGTACACCTTGTCTACAACTCTTATACTTCACACACAACAGCATCTAGAGAAAGCACACGCTGAAAGCTGAGCTCCAACCAGTCGACGCTGACAGTGTTTACAACAAAGACTATCAAATAACCTCTCATTGAACGCTGTGAAATGCAATCCACGCAAACACGATAGCAAGGGGTTGGCGTTCCTGCATCGGGCAGCGAAAATAGACAAGGGGAGTCATAAGTCGAAGGGAAGCAGCACTCAATAACATGTCAATAAAGATAAATATAGTCCTGGTAGTGGAATACGTCACGAAAGCATAGCTGTGCTCAGAGAGCTGATCTTCAGATGAGGCGATTTGTTTTACTTCACCAGAGGAGACTTGTATTAATGAAGGGGTTTTACTGTACAACAGCATCAACACCTGGCTTTTTCAGCATCAATGAGATGCTTCACAAAACATTTTGCACCAGCACTAACAGCTAGTCAAAATATTAAAAGCCTACGTTAAGATCTCTCAGTGATTTCATTCCCACAGTAAAAATCTTATGAGGTAAGTAGCAGGAGAGACGACATATCTGTTGCCTTGAAGGTTTGGCACAGTTTCACAAAGATTTGTACGAATTATGTTTTTGAACTTGTCTGCAACTGTGTTCTTTAAAGAGTAAAAGAAGTTTAACAACAAGCATATCTGCCTAAAAGAGACACTCGTGCAGCAACAAGTGGGGTAGGAGGTGCACTGCGTCGCTGTACAATTCACACTGCAGACGCAAACTCCAATTTCTGGTGGAAGATATTAGCATGAAAATGCAGAGAAAAGTCCTTCTGCAGCATAAATTTGAGGTTTTCTTAGATGACCCATCTTGTTCTCATGAACCCAGTATCGTGTTTCGTCTTGAGAGTTTTGTGTATCATTACGCTCCTAGTCAGGCTCATTGTTGTGATTCACAGAGAATTATTTCTATTTTCATTTTCAAATGTAAATTTAATTTTGTCCCAGAAGATAACCTGACCTAACCTGGTTTTTATCTCTCTCTATGTTATCCCAATACCGACTCAACCCAATGCCTCATAACATCATATGTGTATTAGTCAATCCACTGTGTACAAGCGTTGATTTTTCTATTGCGTGTTAGGTGACTGTAAACAAAATCTGAAAATGTGTCTATTGCACAGAGGCTTTTTTTTGCACAATTAAGCAGAAAACAACATCTCTAAATGACCAGTTTAATTAATCTGGTTGATACTAACGTCTGCTAGTTATTTTCAATACGCACTTCAGAGTATGAACACACCTTGGAATGCAATGGAAGATGCAAGATTAGCTGTTTAAAAGTGAATTAAAAGGACAACAATTGAAAAAAATTTGTCAGCCATTTGCAAGGAAACTGTGTCACCGACATGTCAAGGTATCTCTGGTTCAATCAGGGTGCGAAAGAAAAAGAGAAATAAAGTTTTGGTAGAAAACAACAAGGCTGAAAGGATTACAGTCGAGTTGCTGTCGTTTACCATTTTGAAGCTTCAACTTTGGTTAAGGAGCACGCTGGATTTGAAAAGACCGATATTTGGAAATCTCAGTCCATATAAGAATCTATGTTCTCAATAAAATACATATGCAGACTGTTGTTTTAGTATTGCTACTCGTGCCAACTATGCATCCTGGAATGAAAAAAGTACTCATTTTTTCCTTTGGTTTTGAAATGGTAAAAACAATTTTTACAGCAATAGCTGCAACATAGAATGATGGAATGTCAGCTATTCACCAAAAAACACTAGTTTACTGTTTTTATATTGTTTCCAAATGTAATTCCTATATAGAAATTGACCATGACCAGAACCAGTTAGGCAGCAGCTTTACAAAAAAATAGAGAGACTGTAAACTGATCACAAAGTACTGATTTCTGCATCTCCAGATTAAATAGGTAATATAAGTAAAACACCAGGTTTCACAGCTAAAATACATAATTACTTGAAACTCCCCATAAAAAGCCTTATCACTACCTACTTCAATAGTTTAAACACCAAACATATCTTATTATCCATCAACACACAGTGAAAACCGCAGAAGCGAATCTCTAAGGTCTTCCTTATTTCCTCTCTTGGAGTGTACATTCAATCAGTGCTAAGGAGAATATGGTGCTCAGTGATTGGCTGATTTGTCAACACCAACCAAAAGCATGTCAGGTAGCATTGTGACGAGGTATTTCAGCTTCCCAACCTGCACTTCCTTTTAAAAGATATGCTCTACGAGCATGTCATTGTGAATAGGCAATCGTTTGGGGTTACACAGACAAACACAGAATACCACAGTACAGAGGAATCCACAAACACTGAGCTGCAAAGGCCAGAGTCAATGGTAGACAACCAGAGTCAATGGTAGACAACCAGAGGCACGAAGGGCAAACTGCAGCCATTTCCCTTTCTCTAAAATACAGGATGGCTAAATCGCAAGAAGCGCATCCTACGACGTTGACTGTGGGGGTTTTTTCTTTCTTTTGCCAAAAGATTACCATGTGTATCATTGAGATGTCTTTACAAACAGGTTACGAATCTTCATAAACACCACACAGACATCTTGGAAGTTACGTCTGAAAGTCAAACCTTCGCCCCCGAACCAGAGTCGGCATCAGAGAGCACTGCATCATCAAAGCAAAGGCAGTGCCGTTCTTGGAAACAGCAAAGTGTTTTATGTTGAAGGCGGTCACTGCTAGGTTTGGCCGGAGGCCAGAGCTGTGTTCCCTGCTTCTGCTGAGTCTGCGGGCTGCTTGTGACAGCTGTAATGTTCCCAACCGTCACCAGATCGTTTAAGGAGGGTATGTTTCCTCGTTGTTGATTTGATGTGAGCCTCCCTAATTGCTTTCCCGATCCACTGAGCAACACTGTAAACTAGCAGCCGGGGTTATCAGCTAGCTGCAGACACCAATTCATTATAAGGAGGGCCTCACTTCTGTCGCAGTATGTTAGCTTGGCAGTAAAGAAGGAGAACGTACACTGTGTACTTTGTTGAATATTGAGGCTTACGGCCCTGGGGACCAATGGCAAGATAGTGTCATCGTCTCCAACCGAAGAGAGGACAAAGGCAGATATAATAATTGAAGGGAGGAAATACATCCTATAGATTTAACTAATCTATAGGACCGGTCTATAGAACTATATAGAGAAAATGTATCAATACTGCAACACTGTGCTAGCAGCACCTTCTTTATGAAATATGGTTAAACTTTTAAAGTTTGTTTTATCAAAAGAAAATGCAGCATTTCATTTTTTCCACCGTTTTGGAATATACTAAACAGATCATCCACAAAGGATAACCCAAACTTTTACACCTCTTTCGTAAGGCGGGTTGGGAAGAAAAAAGGAAAAAACCCAACAACAGTGATATTTGTTACAGTGTAGCTCTGTGGATCAACTTTAAAGTCCTTCTGAATAAACAATCAAACATAAACAGGATGGACAGGTGTCATGAGAGTCCTTTCTGCAGATTGATATGATCCAGAAATGGCTGCCAAAACTGATAGAATCTATCGAATGTCCCTGATATTGCTAAAGATTTTGGAAGTACAAGTTATTATTTGTAACTGTTGTCACATCTTTAATTTATTCTTAAATCTACTTTTAAATAATAGCCTGTTTTAGTTCAGTTATGCATGCACTCTCTATATCTATGATGACTTTCTTCTGGGGAATCCAAAGAAAGTCAATCTAAAGTTTGAGGGGAACTTTAGGTTTTTCCCTCAAAAACTGTAAAGTTTGCATGAACAGTGTCTTTAAAAAGTTTGCACACCCCACAAGGTATCTGTACCTTTGACTCTAAAACCACCAAATAAAATCCAGAAATCCAAACATAAAGACCTATGGTAACTCTTTGGGAGCTCTGGAGATGGAATCTGCTAAAAGGATCACTAACAGTTCTGCACTGCACAAATTATGGGGGGAAATAAAAATTTTTAAAAAACAAAGAAATGTCATTTGCAGTTTGCGTGGAAATAATAAACCTGTGGTAGAGAGTGTTATGGTTTAGTGAAACCAAAATTAAACTTTTTGATGAGATGTAGCTAACTGCGCTGAACCTGAACCCGCCACCCCAACTGATGAAATAAGGTGTTGGCGTCATAATTACTGTGAATATAATGTCACTAGACTTAGTTTTACATTTTCTAATGAGTTTGGATTGAATTTAATTGACTGATCAAAGCCTAACTAAAGGCCTTTACGTAGAAACAAGTTGAGATTCATGAAATGTTTATTTTATTTATTAAAAAAAAAAAGAAGCAAAGTCACCAGTCCCATCCAGCGATTCTAGTCACACGGTCCTGAGCTGTATGTGAAAAGATAAAAACCGATTACATTTATAACATGTTAATATAATTAATAAATTAAAACTCCAGTTCTTGTTGGCTGTACCAACATCAATGGTGGAGATGGTAAGCCTGTGTTTTTTTAAATAACATTTAAACATCACAAGACCAAACATGCATTCTAGATCTGAAAGTGTCAGTAGTGGTTCCTATCTGAACATGAATTTATATTTCAGATTCTGATAGGAGCTTTTTAGAGGATCGTTTCACCTCTTATGAATACTAATAATGTAACACTATTTCTATCATGAATCTAAGACCTGCTTCAGCAGCATGCTGTCCCATAAAATCCCTCTCGACTTGAGCATGAGCAACCCTTTCTGCAGAAATCCAAGTTGTTTTGAAGCTCCAACACAAAATCTGCTAAACCTGCAGCCTGACTAATGCTCCCATTCTGCTTTTTGTGCACTTTTAAAAGCTCAATCTTTCTGTTTTTCTTCTCCTTGCAGCAAATCATTAAACAGTAATCATTACAAAACAGTCATCTGGTGTCTGATTACTTTTTAACACATGCCACACACAGACACACACACAGCCACAAACACGCTGGCATTCCTGTGGGTCTCGAGGTCGCAGCAACTCTTAATTCCACCACCTTAGTGGAAGTTAAAAAAAATAAAACACAGAAACAATTGTGGCTGCCCTCAAGCTGCCCTCCCCCTCCAACGGTGGCATCGACTCAGCTGGAAATGTCTGGACGCGCTGAGGGAAGGATGGGGATGTGACGTGTGTTTCCAGCGGTCAAACTGGGGAACGGCTCCATTACGCAGCCATTATCACTAGAAGCAGCCGAACGTGAACGCAGCTCGGAGGGGCCAGAAATTAATCCGCGGCAGCATTAATCCATTCATTAACATCCAACACCCTCTGCCAGCACGCCTAAACAGACAGAGGGCCGTCACTAAAAATAGCACGGATCGGCAGAGGCGACCAGCTCCTCTCTCAAAACGAGCATTTTTTTAAAAATTTCCTCCGTTCAATTTTAACGTGACGACGAGGAGGAGGCCGGCAGGGGATTTGCTGGAAGCGGCGAGAGAAAGAGAGAGAGAGAAAGAGAGAGAGGCCTCAACAGAAACCTCGTGAGCCTGGCCCCTGCAATCATGTGATGGCATAATCTAGCACTTTCTGAAATCCTCTGCGGTGTGTTATGCTGTGTGTTGGTAAATTACAACCAAATCCCCGCGACCGGAGCTGGGCTGGAGTTGAACTGAGCGGTGGAGTTAGAGGAGGACGTGACACAGGTCTTTACGGTCTCCACTAGAAATTAAAACGTGATCAAAAGAGTTTATCATGCAACAACAAAAAAGAAAAAGAAAAAAAAGAGGAGCTTTGTAAAAATAGAGAGCTACATTTGTTAGCTCGGAGGCCTGTTGTGTTCCCTGGAGAGCTGCATGTGATCGCCGTTTGTTTTCACAACTCTGAGTCACTGGGAACTTATTTGTGCAAAAAAAAAGGAATATATCAAAGTGTCTTCCACCATCTGTGTGTGCACTCTTCCAAGATTTTTTTCTTTATTGCATTACCTGCTTTCCAATGATTCAGCATAAAACTCAACAACAAAAAACGAGTCAACGACATTACCCTGCTCCAATGCTCTTTTAAAGGACTGCCAAAAGGCCCCAGAAAATTCTGCCTGGATTGCATTTCAGCTGACGACATCCAAAGATTAGCTTGTTTTAGTAAACAGTGTGGCGGCAGAGTGACTTCGGCCGGCTGAGTCGGATTTGGAGTTGAACAGAGATGATGGAGGTACTTGGAGCTTTTGTTTTCTGCTCAAAACCAGATTGGTGCCCCTCTTGTAAACACTGTAATCTGCTTGCATCACCTCAAACAGCTATGTGATTTGCCATTACACTGGTGCTTTGTGCAGTCTGAAATCATAATGCTTTAGCAAGGAACTTCTGTGTCTTTTCTCTTAAATATCCAAGTTACTACCAAACAAGTGATGTAACCTTTCCTCTTTTATCCACACTTTCCTCTTGAGATGTTGTACTCATTTTCTCCTTTTACTCCTGTAAAGACTCAGCGTGCTCTATCTGTGGACAGTTGAGAGTTCACAGTCAAGTGTACCCATTTGCTAAATTTCCCGTGACAACTTAGTTCAATTCCCACAATCCAAATGGATACGAGGAAGTTTGATGAGCTAGTTTGGCGATAAGCCTAGCTTCTTTAACATCAGGGTAACCACCGCACAGCTGTCAGCGTGGCATACAGTCACGCTACGCAGTCTTGAGACTGATTGTGTTGACTCCCCTCTGCTCAAGTCAGTGCGCTACTGAGTACGCGTTCACAGTCACAAAAACGTTTCTTTGTACGGACGTGTACGGCGGATGGCCACCTTGAGTACGCCTGGAGGGAAGCACACCTGAAAATGGTGAGGCAACATGAAACTGCAACTGTATTTTAGAGAACAAATTTTCACATGCTAGCTAAAAAACCTTTCTTAGCTGGGCCGTGAGAGATTCAGACTTTGATGTTGATATTTTCCTCTGCCTACATCACCTAGAATGCCATGCAGTTCAGGATCGGGGTTCAGTGAAATGATCAAAATTCAACCTGACATATTTTTAATTGATGACTGATCACTTATCGTGATAGATACAGTTATTGTTTTAACGCTCTGCCCTGGTTTATGCCCATTTAATCCAAAAGGATCACGATAGGCGATTGGCCTAGTGCGCCTATGTCACTGGGCGAGAAGCAGGGTACACCCTGGACACGATGCTAGTTCAAAGACCACCAGTTTTCTGGCATTGTGTTTCCAGCCTGACTGATTGGAACCCCAGGAAAGTAAGTTCTAAAAAAAAAAAAAAAAAAAAAAAAAAAGGACTGATAATATTTAACCATGTCTGTGTCTGGCAGAAAACCTTTTACTAATGAAAAAAACCACTATCACCCTCCCAGCAGAGCAGTGATGGACCAACAGAAACACACAACTCATGGATAGACCAGTTAACCTAATAGTCATGTTTTTATTTTGGACTGAAGAAGCCATGGACACACAGAGAACATGCAAACTCAATGAGGAAAACCCCAGGTGAGGATTTGAACCCAGGACCTTCTTGCTTCAAGGCAACAGTGCTACCACCTACTCCACTGTGGAGCCCGAGTTCAAAGTAACCTTAAGACTTAAAGGGCAGAACAGCATGGAATCGGCAAGGTCTTGAGTATCAAACTCAATGCCTTCCTTCATAGACGTAATTAGAACCATGTTTACAGAGAGGAGATATTATCTTTATTTTTATTAGACATGCGATATCTAACGTGACTTTGACCGAGTTCCCAGAAAGGTCTGGCCTGTCCTTTAACAGGAATCAGCCTGTCTTTGGCTGTGTTGACAGACTGGAACAAAGACACGGCTCCTGACCTTTGTCTTTGTTAGCAGTAGACACCACAGTTCTGTTTTATATGACGGCATCAGAGGGAGAAAGTCAAAGTGGACAGCACACACAGCGTCCTGAACTCTGACCCATACTTTCACTTCTTCACGAGCTAAAACCATGAATCAAATTACAGTCCCTTGCTGCACTTTAGCACCTCAATAACACAGCTTTTACTTTCAAACTTATGCATATATGTCCCATGACATCTCCTTTCGTTTTGATAATGAAACATGCTCCCTAAACGTCCAAGCAAGAAGCATCCTGCAAGGGCAGGAGGAAGAGCAGCGAGAGGAGGACGAGGGTGTCACAGAGAGAGAGAGAGAGGCAGCCTCACCTTAGCAGCGATGTGGTGTGATGTCCGCAGAGGGTTCGGCTCCAGCTCCGAGCCTGAAACGGAGGAAAATCGGTCTGTTTGCGGGCGGACGGATGGATGGATGCAATGTTTATATCCCCGCTTCTCGTGCTTCTGATGCTGCTGCTGCTGCTGCTGCTGTTGCCATGGTTATACATTCACCCAGACCCTGTGTGTTTCTGCAGCCCCTGTCTGCCGCGCTTCAACTCTCTCTCGCTCTCTCAATTTGGGAAAGTGCGGCAACGTCGCGGCGCGCGCTCGCTCCCTGCGTTCATCCCCAGCCGTTCTTCTTCTTCCTCTCATTCCAAACGGAGCGCGTGCTGCTCGGTGAACCTCGCAGTTAGCGGCGCGCGCGGGGCTCCCTCTGATTGAGAGCCGCGCGCGTCTCGATGCGCGAGGATGTGCGCGTCCGACAGGTCAACGAGCTAACGTGACGTCAGAGAGCTTGCCCCCCACCACCACCTTTGAAGCTCGAGCGAAGCGTGCACGCGGAAATGACCACGCTGACAACGAGGAACAAAAGGAGGAGCGTTGCGCAAACGAAACCGAAGGTGTCACGTGACTTGGATACCGAGACAGGTTGAAAGGAGGCAATTAAGAAGGAAAGTTGTGAAAATAGAAAAGGCATGATCAGTGGCCGGAGACATTAGGGTAAGGGAGAAGAAGAAAGCTGTTAAACTCGCAGAGGTTAGCAAAATTATCCAGGGGTCCAGGACTTGGAGCCCCCCGCAGTAGTTCATTAATTATCATTTAAAACAACTTTTATAAATTCACTCAGCTTATCTTTATTTATTCATTTATCTAAATATTTACTTTGCTGTTTACTTAGCTCTTTGCATATTCACTTTTTACTTATTTGTTTATTTATTTAGTTAGCTATTTACTTAGTTACATACCTAAACTGTATATTTAGCTGTTTACTAGCTACTTACTTAGCTATTTGTTTAGCTATTTACTAGCTGGTTACTTAGCTATTTATTTATCTATTTACTATCTACCGAGTGTGTTATTTACTTAGCTAGTGACTTATTTGCTAACTTTTTCACTAATTTTACTATTTACTTACTAGCTACCAATTTATTTATGGATTCTCCCAGGGTCTGTATACGTGGGTCAATTTGTTTGGACATAATAAAAGCAACACAACCACTATTTGTTTCTGACAGTCAGGTAGCAGTGCATTCAAAATGCCATCTGTCATGCTTAAATGACTCCTCTCAGACTAATCACTTGTCACATAAATGGGGGAAGGGAGGATTATGTAACAAACGAATATAAATGTTCATGACACATAAGCTGCTGGCTGTGGCTACAGTGGGTCTGTTTCCGCCGCTGTTTTTTTCCCCCCTCATCGAGGTCTTTTTCATCTCTCGTTCTGCTGAATAATGCTCCTCTTCGTGTGTTCTCAGACTCTCCTTCTGCTTCAACACACAACGTCAAGGGCTGCTTTTCTCTCATAGCATTTTTTGAGGGATTTTGTTTTGTTTTATTTTCTCCTCTCAGCTGCCAAGATCAGAGCAACTGTATCGTCTGAGGTGCAGGTCGGCAGAAACTTCAGGCGTTGCACAGAAAGGTCACTAAGGAAACCCCAGTTCCAGTAGTGACACTGCAGCCGACACTGGTGCTTCATGCAAAACTCACTTTTGTTGGGTTTCAAAGTTTGCTTTTTTAAATTTTGTCTATGTCTTTATTTGTGTGTGTGCTTATTTATTCTTTAAAAATAAATTAATGCTTACCTTTCAAATAAATGACATTTTATTCTTAGGTTTAATGCAAACTAAGTTATTTCTTACAACGTATTTCTTTAGTAATTCAATCATTGATTAAGTGCATTAATTAATTTTTTGTTAAATGCTGTTATTTATGGCTGAACAGCAGCGCACCAACCGTTGCCTAGCAGCAAGAGGTTCCTGGGTTTGAATCGTGGTCCAGTCAGGAGTGGACTGGTATGGTGTCTTACTGGGACTTTTCCTGGTGGGCTGGTGGTTCAACTCGTGAATGAGCTGTTGTGCTCACTCAAAGTGAACAGAAAGAAGGTAGCGTTGGTTGAAAGGTAAAAGTTTGTTGGGTTTTTTTAGGTGGTAGCTAGCACTTGCTAGCACTGGGCAAACTCTGAGAAAGAAAAAAAAAATATCTAGACTTTTTAAACTATTTTTATTATCGCAAATCATTCATTACCGCTCTTGTTTGTCAGAAACTAAAATGGCTGTGACGCACTGTTCCAAATTTAGTAGTTTGACGTCTTGTGTGATCAGTACTATGACCGCGGGGAGGTGGGCTCCAGTCCCACTGTGACCCCGCATGGTCAAGAAGGTACACCAGTGGATGGATGTAATTATTTAGGAATGTCTTTCTCAAACACATTCATTGTTACAGTATGTTGTACAGCTGTGTTGTCGTTGAAGCCATTTATATGCTCCCTGGTCCAACATAGTTTGAAAGTAAGAATTTCTCTTCAGGTTCCTGTTCTTACATCATACCTTCTCAATCATTTGTATTGCATCCTTAAGAACATAACTCACATTTCCACAGCCATTCTTTCTTTTTTTTTAAATCGCCTGGAGGGCTGACCGTGGGTCACAAGAGTTCGAGTCATGGGTGAAGCCTCGAGAAGGAACATTCGCAAACTGTTTTCTCCCCGTCTCAGTGAGAGAGATGCAGGCGCTCTTAATTATCTGGGTTAGAAACATGAGCGCTCACCCTCTGACTGTATCAGCTTCCCCATTAGGGTGTAGCTTTACAAACGGCCCAGTCTCACTCCATAACATGATTTAGGCATACATTTTGACATTCACTGGTTAAAGCTGCAGGATGAAACTTATTTTAAAAATATGTTTAATTTTTCTCTTTTTTTTACATATTTGTCAAAAGTGTCACAATGTATGGTAGGAGACAGATAATCTGTGAAAAGATGGATCTCCTCCATGTCCCTGAACTACTACTTTCATCTCAAGAGATGCACCTCTCTTGACGAAAAACAACCAATCAAAGTCAGGAGGAGGGCCTTAGCGCTGTCAATCACCTTGGAATCACCTTTCCCTTTGCTGAATGTGCAAATGGTGGAAAAACAACTTACCGATCAAGAAAAACCGTTTATCTGCGCCATCGGTGGCTGTACTAACTAGCCTTAGCATTTCTGGCAAACTTTTCAATGGGGAATACGCTGTAGCGTAGTAGACAGCAAGGGGAAGGAGTGAATGAGGGTTGTGAGCAGTGGGTATGCAAATATGACTGACAGCGATAAGACCCACCTCCTGGCTCTGACTGGTTGTTCCTGGTTAGAACTGGGAATTGGCAGAGGGGCTTGATTTTTTCACAGATCATCTTTCTCACATCATACTGTCACAACTTAGAGACAGTTTCAACAAATACTTAAAATTTATTTAATTTTTTTTTAATAAAAGTTACTTACTGTAGCATTAATATGAGCATCAGGGGCTCAGTTGATTTTGATGTCATTTGATTCCTATTAGAATTCATTTCCCTCCCTTTAAAGCAAAAAAAACAACTTCAGATAAATGAACATCTGAATGCGGTTCCTGCTCTTCAACGTGGCTTCTGTAGAAGTACTGACATATCTTTAAAAAGAAAGAAAAAAAAAAAAAAACGGAAGATTTTCTTGCGAGAATTGTCAGAGCGGCTGTAAATGCCGGAGAAATATCATAGCATTAAGGGATCTCACAGAACATTTTCCGTTAGGAAGTGACATTCCTCCTAGAAGTCTGCCTGTGGTCGTCGTTTTACGTTCTCAGATCAGAGCAGATCAAACGCCACAGGATCAATTACGCGACCTGCAGCGTACAGAAGCAGCGTGTCTCGTCTCCTTTAGGCATCTTCAGATAATAACAAGGCTTTCCTTGTGTCAACACCACCAGCTAACATTCTTCTGCTTCACTGCTCAGCATACGTGATTTTGAAATCTGCTCCTTCCTTACGGAGAGGACGATTATCTAGAACATTATGCAGGTGGGGGATGTGTTATTAGGAGAAACTTAATGGTGTTCCTATAAAAAGTCTTTGGGGCTTCTGCAACTTTTTTACATGTTGGTAATAAAACCCAAGTCGCCACCTCCTCAAGAGCTCCTGGCCAATGGGGAACCATTGAACCAACTTTTATGTGGCCTCTAAAAACGCTCAAACATCCCCTGCACCACTTCTGTCAGCCAGTCCTCATCATGCGCAGGTAGGACTGGCTTCAGGGAGGGGGATTTTCTTTTCTGACATCCGCAGCTCCTTCAGTTCCTCACACCTTACATCCCAGAGAGCGTCTTTGCCAAGACCGACCATCCCTGTTTCAAAAAAACTGGAAGCATGGCCTTCCGCTGCTCTGCTTCGAAGAGGTAAGTATCTCATGCTGAACTTCTACCTCAGAATCTCTTCTCTTAACAACTCCCGGTTCTAGAAACTGTCTGGTAGCAACACATACTCTTCTATTTCTGCCAAAACTAAAAAAGATTCAGCTAATATCTTAGAATATCTGTCCATACCTTTTTATTGTAATCATTACTAAGCAGTGTCATGTCTGACTCCGTAAGGAATTCTAGATATTGGTTAAGGTTGGACAGAAATCATGCCTGGAGGGTTGGCTTGTTCTCAAACTTGAAGGAGCAACAAAGGGGCATCCCAGAGTTGATGTCAGTAAGTGAAAAGTACCTTACACTTTCAGTGATCCCAGGAAATGATGTAAACTGTAATGTTAGGCAGTAGAGGTGTAACTTAATTTCTCCTGATCAGGTGAGGCAAGACACTTCCACAAATCAAGCAAAGGCTTCAGTAATGATAAACTGTTCTAAATAATCTGTAGCCAGTGCTATTACACAAGAGTTTTTGCACATTGTTTCTGTACTCCTTTAATGCAGTTAGCTGTATGAATTAATAAGATGAGAAAAAAAAGCATTTCTCTATAGTATCTTAGGTCTGAATAGTTCAATTAAGCAACCAGATGTCAACTGTAGCATGATTCTATTTCTTTTTTAAGGATGACAGGCCAGCTATGGCCAAATGTACAAAATCTTTACTCTCCACAGCAGCTGTACAGTAAAAAAGGGACAAATCATGACAGTGCAACAAACTTAAATTTTGCTAGTAATCCAAACGGAAGTAAATCTGTGGAAGATGCTGATAATTGGTTACGAATAGGTTTCTTGGAGACTTTAATGATGATTCAGTGTCATGCTGACCTGGGATGAGATGGTGAATCTTGTTTTCCATAGAGGTCTACTTGTTTCTGCTTCTTTAAGACCGTTTCATAGGTCAACGGGTCTGAGACAGAAACCTTGACATCCTTCATAAGAGCGACACTTCCCTGCTCAATCTGGGTTGCCGAACTGACAACTGAAGGGACATGACGTCCCCACAGCAATTTCTGGGTCTCCTTTGAGATTTGCATGTTATTGAGGAACGCCTCCTGGGTGCCTCCCTTTGGAGACGTCTAGATGAGGAGGTGGAGCAGCTGCTCCCATCAGTCAACAGAGCTTCTCACCTCATATTTAAAGCCCACTGACAAAGGTCAGGCCAGCTGCTTGTAACAATTCCATCCCATAGAACCATAGGTGAGGGTCAGCGGGTCAATCGAAAACTTCACTTTCTGGTTAAGGTCTTTCATCACCACAATAGACTAAAGTAGCACCCACTGATGCAGACTCAATCGTCTACTGTTTCATCCAACTATCATTTGAGAGAAAGACACCAAGATAATTAAGATACTTAAACTGAAGTAAATTTAGTTTTGTAATTCCAATTTGCGCATTTTTATGGTAAATGGAAACCAATTTTATGGTAGGTATGTATAGACATGCCTATATATGTATAGACATATATTTACTTATGTATAGACATTTTTGTAGTTTTAAAGTATTTATAATTATAGTAGGTAAGATATGTAAACAATAAGATAACATCTTTTTATGCTTTACCAGTAGCAAAACTTAAGCATATTCTTGCTGAACTAAACTTATTTGAGTGTACAGGAGACGGGTCCATATTAAAAGCTGGACAGTCTTGCAAGCTTTAGATGTGTTCTTGTTACATCACACCTCATTGAAATAACTAAATCATTTCAGCTTGTTCCCCTGGCTCAGCAGTAGCCTGCTAATGATCAATTTATTTAAATTGGCTGGACTCAAGCAAGGAAATGTCTTAAACATGTACAACACTGGCCCTCGAGGGCCCAAATTACCAGACCCTCACATATATATATTCTGCTTTGAAGAAAGATTGGGATTGAAGGCAGACAGCCCTCCCACTGGGTTTCTGAAGATGTTCTTTTAAGGTGTACAGCAAAACAACTCCACCAGTGACTTAGCCTTTAGTCATTCTGATGACACTTCACTCACACACCGTTCACTTATCTTCTTTTCCTCGAGCAAACATACATGAAGCTAATGCGGAGATGGGCTGCACCCACTACAACACCTCCCCTCCGTCTTCTGTTTCCCACACTGACAAGCTGCAATTTCAACCTTTGGAAAGGAGTTGTCGCTATTAAAGTCGGCCTTCCTGACGACGGGTTCGGATGAGTGTAGAGAGCTGTCAAAAATCAAGACAGAAAGGCTGAAAGGAAGCTAAAGGAAGACAGTATCAGAGTGATGATAGAATGTTACACAAAAATATGTTTATTGTCAAGACAGATTACAAGGAAAAGCTGTGTGACTGTTCCTGTTTTTTTGACCCCCATCCATCCTTACCTACATATCAACTTACTTGTCTCAAACTACTTTCAACAATGAAGTATAATATTGTTGCTTATGTTGGTTAAAGTAAGAAAAGTCAGCTTCAACCCTTTAACATTTAAAATGTTTAGGTTAGATTTTAACCCGGGGAATCCAAGAACAACAACTGTATTGGGCAGAATTACTTCTTTAGCAAAACATGAAAGGACCAAGACGTCGTGGAAAGCTGAAATTGACTTGCCGCTGATACTTTGAGCCGTTAAGCAAGATGGTCAAAGTCCTTAACAGCTGGCCAATGTGCAAGCTAAAATGCTTTGCTGTCTGAGTGCATGATGTAGCCAGCCAAGCAAAATAAGGCAGAACCACAGCATCCTCCATTAAGACCCACTGGACAGGTCTTGTGTTCATCTGCCTCAAGACACATCATGAGGAAGTTTTTGACTTTCTTGAAAAGTCAAGAAATGACTGCGCCGTCTTCCTTGCTCCCCATCAAAATGCCATAGAAATCATTGTGGTTTTCTAAAGTACTGCTGATGTAGGAGTCTTCCTCGCTATCTTGATATCCTGGCCCTCACAGGAGAGTGTCATTTCCAAGTCTGTTTCATATTTTTGTATCTTTTCTTCAAAAAGCAAGAGTTGTAACAGCCCTGCTCTCTAAATACTCAAAACATCAACATGAGATGCATGGTGGCCTCAATGTATTTTCCAGTGGAAAACTCACAACCTATTAGAGTGATATATTCTTGAAATGGTTAAAACTGTGTTATTGCACTATTACTAACTACTGCTGATATTTGTGTTGTCTCCAAGCTGTTACAACTTCAATTGTACAACACAAACATCTCTAGCAGCTAATGCTAGCTTACTCTTTAGGAGCAATTAATCTTGTCAACGATTCTTTCAGTGTGCTAGCTTAACTTAAGCTAGCGAGGATGCTAGCTTACTCTTTAGGATGAATCTTTCAGTGTTCTAGCTTAATTTAAGCTAGCATCTTCGCAAGCTTAAGTCTTTTTTCTTTAAGCTAATGCTGTTAGCTTAAAGGGAAAAAAGGAGTGAAAGGAAAGCACAACTACAGAAACAGGTGATGATACAGCCAAGTTTATTTTAGTTCAAATTATACAAATAACAAGCATGCCTTTTCATTTAAAGTAACCAGTTAAAAACGCAGTTTGCTGTTTGTTTCTTGTCCAAATCTTCAGCTGGGCTCATTTTCATAACGCTTAGTTAACAAATATATATTTTTTAAATTAGGCCTATATCTTCAGATGACGTGTTAATGTGTCAATACCATCTGTTTGGTTTCTTTCCATTTACTGGAGTCAAAGGAAGCACAGTTTAAGCAACAGTGGGAATTCTTCCTTTTACGTGCGGAGACTGAGTACCGAGGTCACTGGCTAAGTGCTGCGTGACATTCCTGCGGCGCTTTATCGATTCAGATAAAAGGGAAAATGTCAACCAGAGTGAGACACATGGCCGACTACTGATTTTTCACTGCCGTCCCTCGACAGAAAGCAACAACGCCATCCATCAGCGTCGACGCGCTCCCTCCTGTGTGTGGCTCTCCTTTCCCACCTCGCCTCGCCGGCTCTTGGACGTGAGTACAGCCTCTTCTCTCTCAGTGCACATCCTGCAAACTCCAGTGTTTCTGTGAGCCTGTCCAGCAAAACACCCCAACCAGGGAAGGTAAAGCCAGCATGTATCTCATTATTAGAGGACGCGAGGGCCAGAAATAGCAGACAGTGTGCTGCTCTGTGTCACAGCATTAAATCAGATTAATCCTCCTCTCTGGTAATCACAGCATTCCCTTCCTTTCTCTGCGCTCGTTCCATCTGAGGCTTGGCAAATCCGACATGGACGCGCCAGGAGCGCCACGCGCGCGGCAGTCCGCCTCATTATCACGGCGCGCGCGCGCACACACACACACACACACACACACGCAGACTCGTGCAGTCCCAGCCGCGGTTCATCTCCACCTCATTGCGCTTAATGACTGGTTTTCTGCGCGTAATGTCGCGGCAGGCGGTAACTTTTAACAACTTGAGGCTAACATCCTCAGTCGGGCTTTAAGTGTTTTTGCGGCGGTAAATATGGGATTATAAATACCGCTTCACCGGCTTATCTCGTTTCTCAGCAGTTTGTGCGGGACGGAGGAAGGGCTTCCAGATGTGTAGTTTTCATGTTGTTAACGAGCTGACTCAGAGTGCTGACTTGATGAGCCTCACAACAGGCCTTCATTCCGAAAAAAAGAGGAAAAAAAACTAATCTTTCACAAGCAGAGTGTGATACTCAACTTAATATGTGTGAAACGTTTTTAGAACATGCTTTTTGTTTACTTAATTTGTAGCTGACACTAAGGTGGAAAAGACCTGAGAAAAGAAAAGGAGAAACACAGAGATAGGACTAGAGGAGAGACGGGATGGAGTCAACTGACTTTTGTAGGTTAAATATTAAAAATGTTTTATTTGCATTGTTATGGCACTTGACTTAATGTAGTTTTTGATTGTTGATTCTATGCTGCATGACTTTGTGTTTTTATGTTTATTATGTAAAGCACTATGAAATGCCTTGCTGCTGAAATGTGCTATATAAATAAAATTTGATTGATCGTCCCAAAAGTCTGATACTATTCAGAAAGAGGAAAACAAACAAACAAACAAAAAAAAATCCCTCAAGAGGCCATAGCAACAAACAAAATGTGCATATACAATACCAACAATTATAAAAAAAAAAAATATGTAGAAACGACTGGTTATAAGCACGCGGGCATATTCAATCGGGAAGTTTTTAATGATTGGTGCTTTTCTTCTAAAGTCAATGCGATGGCAGACATAATGAACCCAGTCTCACCAGTTAGCTTCACCATTATAGCATCTACCATCAGCATCATCATTTCACTCAACTCCAGAGAAAACAGGTAAGGAAGAACTCCCACTGATCAGCAGTCAGAATACAAGCAACAAACTGTAATAGCAAATCCTATGAGACTTTAAGGTGCTGCACTTTCTCGATTTATAAGTGGAGAAAAGGCACGGGAACCCAAACAGGAATACGAACAGATAAGTTCTCAAGATGATTCCTGTGATCTTGTTTGCTTTTCTCTCCCCGTCTATAGCTTCACCCACAGCTTGGGAATGATGGGACTCAAACTTTGGTCTCACATGTAAATTCAAAAGGAGCCGTATTACTTCAGTATGTCTAATGAAATGTTGAAAAAGTGGTTTCTGTTTGCTAATGCCAGCTTGCACATCCACTAAAGCAGAATCAATCTCTTTTTTTTTTAATTTAGTATGCTTTTGTGAAATCTTCCAGGTTTGTTAGTGAAAAACACCCAATAAATAAATAAATAAATATGTATCTTTAAAGTTCTGTAACAGAGCCTTGCATTAAAATTGCAGACCAGTGCATTTTGATGGGAATCCCCTTTGACATGAAAGACTTTGCCTTTCATTTAGCTGTCTCCTGGAATCAAATGTGATATTTGTCAAACTCGTTTATGAACAAGACCAATGTCCTCACTGTCTTCCTGTTTGTGCCGTCAGAATTAGACCTGAGCCGACTGGACGGCGACACCGTCTGCCCACCGATAAGAAACGGACAAGATGACCTTCCAGGTAAAAAAACAAGAAGGAATACAGTAGGCAAAGAAAAAGCAGGTCATTAAATCACAGAGCCATGGTTGGCTGGGTTGCATTCAAGGGAATCTAAACTTTCCACTTGAGTTTTACAGAATTTTTGTGAACAGCTCAGCAAGCCTGTAACTGCTCACTGCAGCAGTAATGACTTTTTCAAAACATCTGTAGGCAATTGCTTGGTGGTTTCATTAAGGAGCTTAATATGGCCACGCTTTCTGGCTATAACAGGAAACATGAGCCGTTTCTTACACACCATCTCCACTTTTGATCTGAAAACCAAAGATATCGCAAATGGGGAATAAGCATCTTCGCTCTCTCCGGCAGCAAATACATCTCAAATTCCTGACATGCCCCCACGGCCCCCTTCTCCTGCCGACAGGTTTCGATCTGATCACCCAGTTCCAGCTGGACGTGATTCCCCTGAAAGGTGTGAGGAAGGTGGACGGCTCCACGCCCCTCCAGGTGGCCTACCGTCTCGACAGGGAGGCCAACTTTCAAATTCCGACCATGTAAGTACAGTACGGGAGGCTTTGGAGGAAGACATGAAACCGCACGAAACGTGGAGCGCACCGCAGCGGCCTCCCGATGCAGGTGGTGCATTATTACAGGCGCAGATGTTACAGTGTGCCGAGCAGCATGTAATTGGTGGGGGCCAAAAAAAAAAACATGCCCAGACGTTTCTTGGCCTTCCTCACACACATGCACAGCAGAGCAGAATGGTTTTGTGTGTGTGTGTGTGCTTTCCTTGCTTGCCTTTGCGGTGATAAATTAGCTTATGGCACTTGCTGAAGGTTTTAGAATAAAAAATGAAATAAGTCTGGTTTCCTCTGCAGGCTGTAATTAAAGGTTTGCTTTGCCATCTTGAGTGAGCCTGCTCTGCTATCCTGAGGCTAAAGCTGTTATTGAGAAGATTTGTCATTCTCTTATATATATATATGTATATATATATATTTATACTCAATTAAAAAAAATATTAATAATAAATGTACATTTTTCTCTCTATGAAGTTAAACGACCTTAAAACTTTTCACCATTTTAGGCATTAAAGTTTTTACACTCTTGTGTGCTTTCAGTCAAATTCTTGCATCTTTTAAAGTTCCTAGTCAGCCTTCTTAATTTGTTACCCCCAAATAAAATTTAAGGCAGCCAATTTGCTTGCATATAATTCCATTTCTGAAAAAAGATTCTCAGAGAATGTTGCTAATCAAACAATGTCAAAAACACGACACAACAGAGCAGATAAGTCAGAGAGAAAGTTAGCAAGAAGACTAAAGCTGGGCAAGGTGATGGACAATTACTAACAAATGAAAATGGAACGACAACTCCAAACATATCAAGATACGATTGTCCCACTGAACTAATCAGATAAGGAAAATTAAGGTTAGGGTTAGGGAAAACTAATGAGAAACGAGGCCCTTGGTAAATCTGGAGGAACGTCAGAAATCCGCTGGAAGATTCTGCCAACAGAATTAATATTAGTACTATTAGTAAATCTTATGTGGACTTAATTTATGAACAGCTTGTTTATTCATATCGTCAATTTAAAGTGTTTTCCACTATCCAATCTGGGGTTCAGTGCCTTGCCTTGCCTCGCCCCCAAGTTTTGTGGACTTCGCAGTCCACAAAACTGGACTGCAAGTCTAAATTATATTTAGACAAAAGAATTTTACTGACAACCCTGGTTAAGTTGTGAAATTTAGTTTTTTTTCCCAGATGTTTCTGTTACACAGACTGTGAAAATCATTCATGCTTTTATGACAACACTCTTAGAACCATGGATCAATCTTCCCTACAGCGTCTCCAAAGTGATTTAAAATACTGCAGGCCGACTTTTAACAGGAACACGGAAACAAGAAAATATAACGGCAGTCATAAGGGCTGCTTGTATATTATCGGATTGATCTTAAGATTCTTTTAATAGTTTTAAAGGGTTTAGCCCCGGTTTATCTTCAGGCTCTTCTCTATGTCTGTTCTTGATCCAAATAAATAACAGTTTTTATAGGTTCCAAGAACCAGACTTAAGAGTGGAGGTGATCGTACCTTTGCTCTTGCTACTTCTAACTTATGGAAAAACCTACATTTTCACATTAGAGCTTCTTAAAATCCATTTCTATTCATTGACCCGACATTGTAACTTATTTTTTCAACTGTTGTGTTTTATTGTTGAGTCTTATTTTATTGTGGCGTTGTGATCATTGGTGCAGACACAAGCTGTTTTATATAGTGCTTTATTACTAAATTGACAATATATGATGGAAGACGCTCCAGAAAACACTGAAATTAAAATCTGGTCAGTCTGCTAAGCATGCAAAACGGCATACAGCGCTCATGCTCTTCATCCAATCTGACTGAGCTTGAACAATGTAGCAGAGAGAAACTGGTAAAAACGTCTGTCCCTAAATGTGTAAATGTCAAGAGGCTGTGACACACTTTTCAAAAATAAGAGTACTTTCTGTTTTGCTTTGAAACAATACAGAACTTTCCGATGCCTCATTCATTAAACCCCCAAAAACATACATTACAATTTGGGCTGTAATGTGGCAAAAAGGCAAAATTCTAGGGGTGCCAATACTTTTACGTACCTATGCAAATTTTTTAGCTTGCGGTTTTTGTGCTCCATTTACTTTCAACTCGCTGATTTCTGAACATAGACCTGCTTCCTGGACCGAGTATACGCCGAAGGCTTTAGCAACGTTACATAACCAAGGTTGCCTTTGTTTGGACTAATGTTAGTTTCTGTATGCCAGCTTTACTTAAGAGGCTGTTACGCAAGTCACTGGCACCCCTCACCAATGCCACTCAGGCCCGGTGCCCTGAATGCAAATGCCTCATTGTTATTCCCCTGCAAAGTCTAGTGGTACAGGCAATGCCTCCTTAGCTTAGACTGTTCTCCTTCTGTCATCGACTGCTGGGCAAGGAGCGCCGCATGCTTCCAGACTTTCTGACCTGAGGCAACACTTGGTGGAGAAGTTTTCATTCATTTCATTAGGCTACAGGAAACCCCTTATTTTATTGCCTCGCCTCGTTCGTTTACGACTCAGCAGAAGTTGGGTTGCGGTGGCCATTCATAAATTTACCACCTTCTGAGAGGCTGGCTTGTCAAAAACACAGAGTTCCTGACCGTTAGCCAGGTCTGCATGATGTGACTGATTTATGCACCGACGCTCTTTTGCTCTTTGAATCTCAAAGACAGAGATGACACGGATCAAAGTTATTTGGATCAAAGTCTTGTGCTTGGTAGTTTTGCTGAGATGCCCTCGTTTTGAGGTCATGAATTTACCTTTGAGTACTATTCATTAAAAAAAGTCTCCAGGTGCATTTCCATTACATATCTATGCAAAATTTTGCAAATATTCTGCTAATGTCAAACTATTTTGCAATTGTAGTCTACCCATTTAATAAGAAACACAATTAAAAACACGTGAATATGTGTGTTACCTCAAAAAGTCATTAAAAATCATGCAGCACCATCATCATCCTACTACTTCCTTTCATTTTATTCTTTGTGGTTTCCATCAGAGGCAACATCTGGTTGTTGATCACCAGATGTTGACTCGTGTGATGCAAAAAAAGTGTTTCTATTGCAGTTTTGCAAAATAAATCAATTGTGGTGCGGTCAAAAAATATCCCCACTCATCCTAGTGCCAAAACTTCTGATCGAAGAGCAAGCTACATTTGAAATTGGCTTGTTCCCATTAACCAAATTTATTTTCAAAATGTCAAATTGCACAATTACACGGTTAAGGGAAACCCAGCGACGGTCTCTTGATCTCTTCACCTTGATCTGCAGGCTCAACTTTCCTCGGGGTTTTCCGAATGAGTACTCCTTCATGACCACCTTTCGCATGATCAAGAACACAGTCAGCAAGGTGTGGAACGTCTGGCAAATAGTGGACGAAGACGGCCACAAGCAGGCTGGCCTCAGGCTAAACGGTGACCAGCAGGCCCTGGAGTACTTCCTGATGGGCGCGGACGGGAACCTGCAGACCGTCACCTTCCCCGGCCTGTCCGTGCTGTTCAACACCAAGTGGCACAAGGTGATGATCGGTGTCGAGCGCGACCAGGTCACGCTGTACGTGGACTGCCAACCTGTGGATCAGAAACCCATCAAGGGCAAAGGACCCATCAACACAGAAGGAGACACGCTGATTGGCCGGCTGGATGCTGACCCCGATGCCTCTGTTGTGGTAAGCCCCAGACGGAGACCAATGCGCGCTGCGTCTAATCGAGTGGCCTGGCTCCGTTCTCAAGCATTGTCAGGAAAACGGCTCTTTCTGTGGACAAATGCATTCAGCTTTATGTGCAAGCTGAGCTATGCTATAATTTCTAAAGTGCTGCTGTCACAGCAAAACTACTCAGCTGGGTTCCAGACAGTAGAAGTGGAGGGAAATAACTTGCGTGACTAGGAAATGAGTAGGAAATCAGGACCCCCTCTACAAAAGACTACTTATTCTGAACTGAAAAGAAATAACCATCAATTATGAATGATCTCATTACCCTTCTTTATTGTTACAAAATGACCATCTAACTTAGAATATTCTGCAACATTAACATCTTTGTTTTTTGTTGTTGTTTTTTTTCAGTTCGAGCTCCAGTGGATGTTAATCCACTGCGATCCAAAGAGAGCCCAGAGAGAGAGCTGCAATGAGCTTCCTGCCGCCGAGGTACCGTAACAAGGACTCAGGTCTGCTCAGCTCCACACTCACACAGGCAGCACCGGCAGCAGTCAGGTGGAGATAAAGATTCTCAGTTCCACAAGATGCAGAGGTTGAAAGTGATCGTGTAGAGAGTTGTGACACAATGCTAGTTGTAAAGTCCAAACCCGACTGGGACACAGTCAGATGTGTACAAGATCACTTTTTCAATATCGGTAAAGAAAACCTTTTGCAAATCATTATTTTTGAAAAGTGGACCTAAGCTGACCTGCCAAGAACAAATTTAGCTTTAATCCAAATGTTAGCGTTAGCTTAGTAGCATTGTGCTGCTTTTCATTCGACCACAAAGTCAAAATTTGGTGGTCAAAATCCAAGATGTTTGACCACTTTTGGTTAAAAAACGGTAGCTTACTGAAACTGGATGTGTTTTTTTCTGGAGTGGGCCATGCTGTAACTAAACATTACACTTAGCTACATAGATTGGAGAAATTCCACAATTATTCCAGAACTTGTACAACCAATTATAGATTTTGAAGTTTAATGAAGTTATTTCATGTTTCATTATTTTGACCCAAAACACACAATTCAAATCCAGTTCAAGTCCAAAATTATTGTCATTCATGTTATTTTTCATTCTAATAAGTGCGTAGACTGTAATTCCATTCCATTAAGATTTACAAGTTGTAAATCTTACAGCTAAGATTTGCTAACAGTGATCAGAAACACAAGCTAATATTCCAGTCGCCCTCATTATTGTGCTTTCAAACACTATAGCAACATGTAAAGCTTAGAAAATTAGATGTGTATGCCTGATTCATTGGGATACAAGTAGACAGCAATTCAAATAAGAATACTTTTGCACTAGCAAATACATCTACTATATTATGACATTGCATTGAAAGACTAGGTTTGTTAAAAACCTCCATCTTTGAGGGTTGTTGTGTTTAATTATTATCAAACAGGAAATTCCGACTTGAGATTACAACCCTCAGGATGCCAATCTGATGAGTTATATTTCATGTCTTAAGGATCACAAATCAGATGTACAACTTGAAAGTGCAATAATTTGCTGTCCCAGCCCCCCTCTCCCCTCCATCATCTCGATCATAGACGAAGATAAATGTCATCATAAATATAGTTTCAATTATGTACCATTTGAGAATTTCATTTTTCATTTCAGTAGCGTCCCGAAACGACACAAACACACGTGTGGACACACACCACACACAAAGCAATATAGCGTTCGTGACATTTATGATTAAATAATGATATCTTTTATTTCTCTGTGGATGAAGAACAGCTATTAAGATGTCTGCCTCCTAGACACTGACGTAGCTCGCAGTGAAAATGCCACTCCGCCGTCTCACATTTCATCCCGTCTGTGGCATTATGAATCAGGACGGCCATAAATCCATTTTATTCTGTCACCCCTAATAAAATGTAAACGACTGAAGCCTTAATAGACAGAAACGAGCTGTCCAGATGCGCTCTGCTAGCTTTTCAGGCTAACATGGGGATTGTAGATGTAGACTTTGGTGTTTTTAAATGACAGCATGATAATTATTACTCACCACTAGGAATATGAACACATGCGCTTCTGCTGACACTTTGGTGAAGGTGGTGGACTTCTTCGACTAACTTTCCTTTTATCTGATTTCTCTTGCTTCTGCAGATGTTTGCCAATGCTGAGGTATTTATTTTTCTACTTTTCCTTCTTTTTGCTTGGGATTTAAAACCGGTCAGCTGTTGTTTTTTTTTTTTGTTTGTTTTTTGGTGCCATGGTTGCCTAATCACCTTGTTCTTTCAATTTGGTGCCTCTCTGTTTCAGCATTACTCACCGTTAATATAATCCGATGTTAGCATAACTTGTAGACATTTTTAATGAGCCGACATAAGGTAGAAGCAGCTCTTAAAGGTGTACACACCCCTGTAAAAGTGGCAGGTAAAAACGAGACCATAATGAGACATTTCTGCTTTACACATTTATAGAAGAAAAAATAACAAAAATGCAACAACCTGGTCGTAAAAGTGTTTCCAGAGCACCTTTTGACTCAATTTTAGCATTCAGTGTTATTTAATGGGAATCTATCAGTATCAGTGTCACCTTCCTAAAACAATGGCCTAAGTCATTTTTTGCCAAAAGTGATTTTTTGCAAGACGTCACCCCTTTTTTATTGCCAAAAGATAACTGAGGGGAAAATAAAATCACTTTTGCAAAGGCAAAAGAATTTGCCATTATTTTAGGAAGGAAGGTGACAATATGTCGACTTAACATAAGTTCTATCAACGTCTTAAAAGTTCCCCAAATCTATCAGTTATAGTGAGGACATCTCCAGTCCACAAAAGTCTGAAAGGTCCACTATTGCGCTTTCTTTAAGCTATGCCATAGGTCTGTGAGTTATACAAAACATATTTTTTACATTTACTACACAGAATTAAAATGCTGAAATGTAAAGTTTTAGGGTTACGACACCATTATGCAGATAAGCTGCTGCTGTCCACTCCATCCTCGCTCAGTATTGCAGAGACATTGCAAGCAAAAAATAAAACAAAGTCTTATTTCATGGGAATAAGACCTCACGTTAAATAAGACTGAATAAGACGGAGAACACACAGTTGTATTCTCTGTGACTGGGAGAAAATGCCGACAGCAAAACATTTTCCTTTTCCAGTGTCCATAGCAGAACATTTTTCGCTTATTTTGTAACAAAGTGGGAGGAGCTCCACTTGGGTTGCCAGGTGAGGGCCTGGCCATGGCAAGGCTAAGGTGCCTAAATGGAAGCACAGCAACATGGAAAAAGTGAATTTTGCATAGTAGTGGACCTTTAAGAAATCACAGTTTTAATTTTGAACTTAAATATGGCACAAGTAGGTTTGGATATAGTTTTCTCCAAAGAATATTTGGAGCAATCCTTAAAACACAACTTGTTTTTCTTTGGAAGAAAATAATTTTATCTAGCAACCCAACACTTTAGTCCAAACATGTGGATAAGACACCTGAGTGAAGTTGGACCCCCTTCCCCCTCCCGCTGCTTCAACTAAAACGAAATTGGTGTCAAACATTTTCCTTTGTGTCGCTATCATTGTGAAGACGTTAACAGTTGTTTCCAGGGGTCACCAAAGGTCAACCAGCCAGCCCACATTTACAAAATAAAAATAAAAATACCATGCCAGTCAGCTGATGTTTTGTTTTTTCTGTGCCGCTAGCAATTTAAAGATATTAATAAATCTTTACAAAATCATTTACAGGACCAGATTTCATGCTGTATGAAACAGAACAAGAGTAGCACAGTTAATTTATGTCATCAATTCCATTTGATTTTGTCCATCAAACCTTACTGATGGCGGCACAAGCAAGAAGAAATGCAGCACGACGTCGATTGACGCCATGTTTTGTTTGATTTTGTAAATACGGTCTGGCTGATTGACCTTTGGTGACCTCTGGGAAGGTTTGTTAATATCTTTAAAAATGAAAGGGGCACAAAGGAAAGTTTTTGCTGCACAAAACAAAATCCTTTTGACACCAGTTTCACAAATCGCTGGAGCTCTTTTCCTCCCAGTGTTAGTCCGTCTCTCCAGCTATCAGTTGGTTGAACTCGGGGGGGAATGTCGGCGTAGAAGACGGAGCAACATGCTAGATTCTTGTTTTTAACGCTGTATTTTGGACCGTACTAAACTCTTCCTGAAACCTAACAAGGTAGCTCTACTAAACCTAACAAAGATATTATTTAACCTCGAACTCAAAGCAGATATTAATAATGACCTAAATCATTCTTGATGAGCTCTAACAAAACAGCACCATTTGATTCCTTAGCAATGGAGCTATTTAATACGTTTCTAAGAGTTTGATAAAATTCAAGCATTTTTTTTCTATTAGATTTAATAAATATGGCACACGGTTAGCAAAAACAACCCAGCTGTTCCTCATTTATTGATCACTTCAAACTGATTTGAGACATATATATATATAGATGTGTATATATATGTATATATATCTTTTTTTTTTAACTTAATAACTAAAGTAGCATTTGCCCTTGTGACACATTTTCAGACTATTCTTTTTTTCCTCTCAGCCTGACAAATCTCTTCAAGGTCCACCAGGTCCCGCTGGCCCTGAGGGGCCCCGAGGGGCCCCAGGTGAAAGTGGCAGGGATGGAAGAGATGTAAGCGTGTCTTCCTTGAGTCGAGACATTATTCAGAGAACATGCACTCCCACGTTTTTTCTGTTTTGACCGTGTTTTTGTCCCTCCAGGGTTTTCCAGGGACTCCAGGGATTCCGGGTGCTCCTGTAAGTGCAGAGTAAAAAAATTGTTTATGGACAAAATTCTTTTCTTGAAGGCTATTCATGCATGTATGCGTTTGTTTGACAGAACACCTCATAAAAACTGTTCACGTTGCATTTTTTTCGCCTGAGCTATTAGAAAGTTTGTGAGCAAATTTGTCAAGCAGAAATTTGCATCATGGACTTAGACTTAGTACTGTTTGATCTATGCAGACATCATGTCTAATGAAGTGAACGCTGGAAGCGTTTGTTTCCACTTATTTTGAACAAAAATGGATGCAACATGGGAAAATGTCTTGTAAGTGGGGGGGGAAAAATCTGTAGATTTTATTCACATTAAGGCATTATTGACTGAGAACAAGCTCCTATATCTTAAGTTATGTCTTATGTTAGTTTAGTCTAATCTCAAGTGTCCTAAGACATTTGCATGTAGAAATTTGACCAAAAATACTTGGTAAGATTCTGTGTTTTTGCTGTGCCTGTTTGCCTGGATGCACATTTTCATAGCTTCTCTTATTTGAAATTCAGTGTGTGTGACTGAAAATAACCGGCACTGTTTTCAGCGTAAGACTCCATCAGCATGAGCTCCTACAGACCGAGCACACCCCACCTTCCATTGATTAAATGTTTACCAGCTCTGCCTTTCTGTATCTTAGCAACGGTGCCGGAAGATGCAGGAAGCAGATAGGGCTGTTTTTATTCTTGTTCTCTCTGTTTGCCAGGGCAGCAAAGGGGAGAAGGGGGAGATCGGTCTTCCAGGACAGAGAGGCCTCCCCGGTCTTCCAGGATCTCCTGTGAGAAACACACCCACTCCACACTCACACACACACACGCCCACACGCGCACTCTCTTCGTGTACCTGTCTGGATTCTTGTATCTGTGTGGGATCAAATGAAACTCAGCAGTAAAGAAGTGTCTTACTTTAGACTCCAGATCACGTTCGGTGAAAACGCGGGAGGAGTGGAACGTCTTTTTTTTGGTTTTTGCGTGTGCAGAATGTGGGAGTGAGAGTGTGTGGTATGGTGCAGTGAAAGGAACAGCAGTATTGATGTGTGTGTTTTCTTTTTGCCGTCTGCAGGGTCCCATTGGTCCACTGGGTCCCAGAGGAGCTGTAGGAGAAAGAGTGAGTCAGCAATTAAAGCATCTGAACATCAGTTAGAAGAAAAACATTGAGTTTAATTTTGCTGATTCCTCATGGGTTTATTTGTAGGGTCTGCCTGGCTTTCCTGGACCCCCAGGTCCTCCTGTAAGTGGGAGACACTTGACCCGTGTTCAGAGCTTACGCACTATGGATCTACATTATGACTTCTTTGTGTTCTCATCTTCCACAGGGCCCAGCAAGCGAAGGACCCGCCGTACGTACCCAGTTCATCCTTTTAGTCCAGTCCTGAAATCTAATTTAAAATTAGATTAAATTTTAATCTAATTTTAAAATTAGATTAAAATTTAATCTAATTTTAGATTAAATTTTAAAATTTAATCTAAATTTTAAAATCGTATCTTTGTAGTAGTGGTTCCTTTGCGTTACCTGATGTGTTTGCAGGGTCCACCAGGGAAGCCAGGAACCCCAGGGGATGAAGGAAACATCGGACCTGAGGTCAGATTTTCACTCTAATTATATCTTGTGGATAAAATCAACGATAGTCCTAACCCAGCTGTTTCATCCTCAGACTTTACTCTGGTTTTTGAGCCCTAAACGTGACCAAGTTGTAGGTTTACAAACCTGACGGAAGTCGTTTCAGGCCTAACCCTTACAGAATAGACATGGAAACATTAGGGTTATGGTCCAGACAGCAGGTTTGGACTACATGTCAAAGGAATTACCAGGGAAATGCTTAATTTAATATTTACTCCTTTTTTTTAACCATATAAATCCACTTGCAGTTCACTGGGATTGATTTAAATAAGAATAAAGAAAGACAGAACAGTTAGAGACACTGTAAAAAACAACAACTTTTTTTATGATATATGTCTATTTAAATTGTTCATAACTGAGTCTGATTTCTGTTGTCATCTGTCGGTAGAACATAAAACAAGTTAAAACTGTTCAAGTCAAGTTAATTTATGCAGCACATTTCAGTTACCTGGTAAAAATACAACACAATAAGAAAAAAGAAGAAATAAGTTCAGTTGGTCGGTTCAGTGAGCCAACTTAACTGCTGACCAGAATTTGACCAGTTTTTTTTTTTGTTGTTGTTGAGATGTTATAATTTTTCTTGTCTCACCATGTTTGCTTGGAAACTGCAGGGCCCACCTGGACCCAGAGGAGGCATTGGCACTCCAGGGCCTCCTGGGCCCCCTGGTCCACCGGGGCCCGTGGTAAGAACCAAATCCAACCCAGGTTGGGTTTCGCATCAAATGATCCTGTTTTCCAACTGATGTATTTTAGATTTATTGTGTTGGATTTTTCTTTTCAACCTTCCTTACTTCTAACTTGGAATCATAAACGCTGATTGTCGACCTTTGCTGACTGTGTAGGTCAACTGGGCTGCTAAAGTTGCTAAAAACAACAACGGTTTGATTTGGAGATTCTGAGAGAGAGTGCATGTTGTTTTTGTTCTGTGAAAAACAGAGCCCTTCAAGGGACATGGAGAATTTTTTTTCTTCTTTTATGTTACCTCACAAAGGTATCACACTCACTAGCAGTAAAAAAAAACTGTTCTCTCACAATAGACCAGCAGACACACCTGGTCTGTTCTACAGTAGCAGTAACAAATGTACATTTAAAATTGGAGATATGTGTACAACTTTAAACAGCCTCAGTGAAAACGGGCAAAAGTATTGTGAGGGAAGTCAAAACACAGGCCAAGAGAACACATAGAGGGAATGTACACACACTGGATGTACACACACTGGACGTACACACTGGATGTACACACACTGGACGTACACACACTGGATGTACACACTGGACGTACACACACTGGATGTACACACTGGATGTACACACACTGGATGTACACACACTGGACGTACACACACTGGACGTACACACACTGGATGTACACACACTGGATGTACACACACTGGACGTACACACACTGGATGTACACACACTGGACGTACACACACTGGATGTACACACTGGACGTACACACACTGGATGTACACACTGGATGTACACACACTGGATGTACACACACTGGACGTACACACACTGGACGTACACACGCTGGATGTACACACACTGGATGTACACACACTGGTTGTACACGCAGTGATGGAATGCAAAGTTATTGCGAAGGAACGCAAAAGAAAACAAATTGCCATGTCCCTTATAGGTCTCCCTAGAAAAGGCCATGTATTTTCATTCATAGCCTATTGCAAGCATAATAAGGCAGTCACAAATAAATATGTCCAGTTATTAAAATGCCTCCCTGATTTGAAATGTTTTGGTTTGGTGAAAGGTTTAGCCTGAAACTTGGCATCACAAATACAAACCAACTCATTCTATACTGTCGGAAGCTCTTTACCCAGCCAAGGTTGACAGACAGTTTACCTTTAACCGGTGCTCTAATAATAAATAATAATAATAATAATAATAACGTGTCTTCCTTCATTGAATAATTGGTTCACGTCTTCCTAAAGACGTGAACCATCTTTGTGTGTCAGGGTGTAAGGATGTTGCATGCAGTGTTTCCTTTTCACACGTTCCCGTTGGGTTTTCATGTGGTGTGCTCATGAGAACGTCTCCACCCACCTGAGGCCGCTCTAGATGTCGCTCTGCTGTCTTCTAGGGACCGCCCGGTGCCAACAGTGAGGGGAGTGGGGAAGCTGTGAGTGTCTCGCTGTCTAACACACAGCCAAATGTTTCCTGGATGCATGACAATTAGAGCGGTGGCAGCAAATCTTCCATCAGGATGAGTCACTGCAGTGGAAGTGGATGCGCAGCTTTGTGAGAGAAACTCGTCTCTCTCTCTATGTGTGTTTACAGTGTCCTGCCGCCTGTCCTGCTGGACCTCAGGGACTGCATGGAGTGCCAGGGATGAAGGTGAGGAAGGTTAAGAAGGTCAAACAGGACGGGAACATTTAAAGTGGTTTCCTTCTTGGAAATGATGCAGTAATTTTGTGCAGCACAACTCAATTCAGTTTAACACAGTTTTAGTCAAAACGATCCAATGCGATTCAGCTTGTTTATGCTGTTCATCAATTTACAACAAAAGATCACTTTACCAACTATTGGGACCAGTTCACAAGGTCAATCTAAGTCCACATTCGGTTCAGATCAGACCGTTTGGTCACAAGCCCCGCCGCCAGGCCAGAGGCCTAGTCCATGTAGCATGGACATGGCCTCTGGCTACAGCTGTTGTATGTAGCTGCATTTCCAGTAACCATAAAATTTCACAAATTGGAAATACAAAAAATAAATTTGCCTAATGGCCCATTTAGAAAAAAACTGACATTTTTTTCAATAAAAAAGTTTGAGATGTTCTTCCAGCCGCATGGAAACACTTTGTTCTCATCACAAGAGTCACAATATCAACAGCCAGATGTTACTACTGACCGAAACAACAAAGGAGATGATAGGAAGTAGAAGTGGTAGTTTTTTGTTTTTTTTACACGCCGGTCAATAAATCCTCATGATTTTGATGATTCCTGCACTCTCTTTGATTGATCAGTCTGCCAGTAGACATTTTTAGATTGATGGGTGATCCATAAGGAAATCATTTCTACTTTATTGGACTTTTTCCAAGAATAATCGACATGACTTCAGCCTCGTTGGTATTTCGTTCTTCAGGTTGATAAAGAAAAAACAAAAAACGTATTACCTTAAAAAATAATTCCGCCTTTCCTTTTTTTTCCCTTTAGGGACACAAAGGACTCCCAGGTGAGCCTGGAAAAGACGGAGAGCCGGGAGAGAAGGTACGACGTAAATAACTCTTTTATATAAATTACTTCATTTTTAAGTCTACTGCTGTTGTAGTTGAATTGTAATTTTATTTTTAAAGGGTCAAACTGGAGAAACAGGTCCTCAGGGTCCACCAGGTCGCATGGGAGATGATGTAGGGAAAATATATTGAAAAATATATCACGATATAAGGTAACAATATCATGAAACCGACACACAGCAGGCTAACGATGTAACTATTTGTTGTTTTAGGGGCAAAGAGGACCAGTTGGAGCCCCAGGGACCCACGGAGAGAAAGGAGACAGAGTGGGTTTGTAGCTGATGACTCAGATTTGTCTCCATCGACGCGACCTGACTCCCATCTTTTCACAGGGTGCTCCTGGCTACAACGGTGTCCCCGGACCCACCGGCCCACCCGGAGCTCCTGTAGGCATTCTGACCTCCTGTGACCTCCTGTAAGACGTGAAAGGTCAACATCTGTAGCTGACGGGTCTCTGTTTTCAGGGTGTGGAAGGGGTCCGAGGGCGGCAGGGGGTGCCTGGGCTGAAGGGCGACAATGTGAGTCCTGAAGTTTAGCTCAGAGAAAGAGAAAAAAAAAAAAAACTGTCTGAAAGAGGAGAAAAATAAATTGTTTGATATTTAAATTTTTTATTAAGGGAGCTGTGGGACCTCAAGGACAGGCTGGTGTCAAAGGAGAAAAGGGAGAAGTTGTAAGTATGTTAATATTTAAGTATATTTGTTCAGCTTGGTCATTTTAATTTATATTTCTTACTAACCTGTCATGGTGCCACAGGGCGAGCCTGGCAGAGACGGGATGGATGGACTTCCTGGAGATAACGGCACCAAGGTATCTGAAGTCTGGATACCCGTTTAGCATATGCTGAAGCAGAACTATCGTTGGTGTAGTCCATGCATCACATTTTTATTTTGTTTTTAAAAATTACAGTATAAATACGATACTTAATATTACTTAGATAGTTGCTTTGTCTGCACTAATTGTGACCTTTGCATTCCAAATGCTTGAAACTCACATGAGGGGAGGAGTTTTTGGAGTAAACCAGCTGACCTCTTAGTCACTGACTGAGCCTTGAACATACTGGAAAATGTTCATAAAAGAAAAAAAAAGACTCAGCAGGACTTTAGCGTAATATAACTCTTAAAGTTTTGCTCCTTTGATCCCAATAAACATACACATATGTCTGACCTACATACCAAAATAAGAGACATCAACTGTTCAGCAACTCTGAAACTCGAAATTCAAACATATCCATAGAGATCTTAAGAGACTTCATGTAAAATGATCGACTAAATGCTCATTGGTACTTGCTGATGTTTTCAACAGGGAGAGCCTGGCGCACCAGGAGTCGTTGGTCTTAGAGGGATTGTTGGTATACCAGTGAGTAAACGTTCATTACATTTTGTTTTCATCACCATGTAGTTTCTGATTTTAATCCAACGTTTGAGGATGGTGTTACTTTTAAAGCACATGGTAAATATCAATAGGTTCTATGCGCGTTTCTTTACTGCAGTGCTCTTTTGGTATCATTTCATAACGCTGTCATTTTATGGGCACACGCATTATAAAAGATGTAATTATCTTCTTGTAAAGATATGGCAGATGGTAAAAACCTATACTCCAACCACTTCCTGTCATTTTTGTCGTCTTTTCCGTCGGTTGTGACCTTGTGACTCGTCCGATGGAAAAAAAAGTCTCTCCATTGGAGTTTTATGAAATAGAGCGATTTACACGGTGCTGAAAAATCACTTCGTCCTAGCGCAAAGAACTTTGAAACTGCCGTGTTTTCATTAAGCCAAGTTATTTTCAGAAGTCCAATAGTCACGGGAAGCACAATTAAAAATGTCAGTAGCTGAGATGATAGGTCATGTTTTCTTAAATGACCTGTCATGTGGACAAACTTATTCATATGTGATTTTAGTTGCTTACTTAATGGAAACGCCGCAATTGCAAGACTGTGCTTGTTCGATATTATTGGAACATCAAAGTTTTGTGCACATTTGTAATGGAAACGCAGCTGATTTTGTTCCCATCGAGACAAGACCAAACAAGTGAAATTTCTTTTTGTACAATATCTTGATCTTAGGGGTTGCCAGGGAAGCAGGGAGTAGCTGGACCCCCTGGAGAAAAGGTAATTGAATTAATCATCTTTTTCATAAAGCGTGTTATCTCAACCAGAATTTCATACTTACTACGCCATCCAAACTCGTCCTTGACGTTTTGCCTAACAGAAGAGAGAATATGTCAGACTAACTCGGAGTCATTTGTATTGTGGACTTAGGGCGAGACCGGTTCTGAGGGACCCATGGGGCCAGTTGGGCTTCCAGGAAAAACTGTGAGAAACAGTGTTAATTATAACAGACAAAATATGGAAACAGATTTATTCATGTATTATTTTATGTCTGCAAACTGATTCTTTGTTTTGATGCAGGGGGGGCCTGGAAAAGATGGAGCGGATGGGAAACCAGGAGAAAAAGGATCCACTGTGGGTTTCCTTTGACTTTCGCTTTTTTTTAATCCATTGTTCATTTCATGTTTTTCAGTTTCCCCATTCGGTTAAAATTGCTCATTTTTATGCACACTTCGAGTTTATTAAGTTTTTGAGCCAAAGGCTATTTTCCAGTGTGTTGGACAATAGGGATTTATTCTGTTCCATACAACTCCATTCTCTTCTATTTCCTATCAGTAATGCTAATAGGATTTGTGAAGCGCACATGACAGTTGAGTTGTGTTTCAAAACGCAGGGCGAAACAGGAAAACAAGGGCCAGCGGGGGTTGCAGGTCCACAAGGAATTCAGGTGAGACGCGTGTCATTTCAGATCATCTCTATAGGTGGCAGTGTGTTTACGCTGCTACATTGTGTAGACATCACTGGTCATTTTCACCCCTTCACCATACCTTAGTTTTCATAATTAGCTTTTGGAGGTATGAAATGGAACTGTTTGTAATATTGTACCAGATGACAATTCATATCTGTCTGTAACAATATTGCTAGTCTTCAGAATCTATCTATATATCTATCTATCTATCTGTCTGTCTGTCTAGTTCCCTAGCTAACTAGCTCGCTAGCTGGCGATAGTGGCCAACTACCTAGCAATAGCGGTCCACTATCCAACTAGCTAGCTCACTATCTAGCGAGGCTAGCTCACTATACGCCTAGCTAGCTCACTACTATCAATCAAGCTAGTTCTCTGTAAATACATTTGAAATGTATAAAGTATACATTTCAAATAGTGAATTGAGTTAAAGAAACAAGCAGTTCAATAATTTTCTAATTTGTTTAATGGGACTGTGCTGCGTGTGAAATACTAGTAATGTAGCTTAATTAAAAGCACTATTGTCTTCTAAATGGATCCTATCATTCATCATGTGTACTGTACATTTATTCTGAATTTTAATTTACCAGGGTGTCAAAGGAGATAAAGGTGCCACTGGAGCCAAAGGGTTCAAAGGTCATACGGGGCACAAAGGTGACCAGGTGGGAGAAAGAACTAACTTTCTTTGAGTTACTCCAAAAATCCTGAACACAGAGGCGCATTCAACTGGACATTATCGCTTTGATTTTATTTTCTAGGGACCAACTGGGCCAGTAGGGCCAAAAGGAAGTCAGGTAAGGGCCATTACGATATAGTTTCTGTGAATGCTCTTTCTGGTATTTAGTTTCATGTTCATCATGTGGCCTTTTCAAAACAGGGTGACCCAGGTACAGCAGGAGACCCTGGTGTAAAGGGAGATCAGGTATTATCCAGATATATTTTTAATAGATGTTCACTGTAGATGCTGTTGGCAACTAAAAGAAGACTTTTTGTTTGGATGTGTTTCAGGGCCCTCCGGGTGTTACTGGCATCAAAGGGGAGGTGGGTAGAATTAATGTTTGATGAAAATGTTACCTGGTGAGCTTTTGATATGGAATGAATTTACCCAATAATTGCAGTGTTTAACAATCAAACATATACAACATGGCTGAACAGTGGTGCAGTTGGTAGCACTGTTGCCTTGCAGCAAGGAGGTCCTGGGTTCGATTCCCTGCCCGGGTCTTTCTGCACGGAGTTTGCATGTTCTCCCTGTGCATGCGTGGGTTCTCTCCGGGTTCTCCAGCTTCCTCCCATAATCCAAAAACATGACTGTCAGGTTAATTGGTCTTTCCAAATTCTCCCTAGGTGTGAGTGCGTGTGGATGGTTGTTTGTCCTGTTTGTTTCTGTGTTGCCCTGCGACAGACTGGTGACCTGTCCAGGGTGACCCCGCCTCTCGCCCGGAACGCAGCTGGAGATCGGCACCAGCACCTCCAGACCCCATTAGGGACAAGAGTGAACAGAAAATGGATGGATGGATGGACAAATACAACATTCCAAAGTCCTTTTACTGCTGTTATACTGTCTATGGAAAGCAGACTGCTTTATAGTAAAAGGAACAATCTTACCTTAAAGGCAATAACATTTCCTGCTTTCTGCTGATTTACGGCTTTATGTTTCCACACCAGCGCGGGGAAAAAGGTCAAAGAGGCGCCACAGGAGCTGAGGGGAGACCCGGTCAGCCGGGACATGAGGGTGTTACGGGTCCTATGGGAGCACGAGGACTGGAGGGAGATCCGGGCATTCCAGGACCCCCGGGTCCCAGAGGGTTACCTGTAAGTCATTTATACAATTTATAGTTACTGATTTTTTAATCTTCAAGAGCTAAGATCTTTCATACATTTTTAAATAAATAAAGGGACAAGATATTCCAATCAAACATTCCATCAAACACCGTGTTTGATGGCGTTAGATGTTGCTGTAGATATGGTCAAGTTTCCTACAAGTGCATTGCTTGTCATATATTTATCATTCTCTACACTAAAGGACAAGTTTTTCAATCAAAAGCAAGTTGATAAAATAACAGCTGGAAAAGAAAAGGTGGTAAAATAACAGGTGGGTAATAATAGTAAGGTAATAAAATAAAATGTAGTAAAATGAAAGGTGAGGACAGGAGTTTGAGGCCACTGCCATAGACAGAGGTCAGAACGTACCTAGATCAATAAATTGAGAATGTAGCTTTTTAACTTTTGGGTCCTCAAACAGCAAGGACACCACTGCAGACTAGGCCTGGAGATGATCTTCTCCAGGTCTATGGTCCTGCAAGGACCTTTGCTCCAAGACTTGCAGGAGCTTAACAACTGCTGGGCCACTCCAGTTCATGAATGGTCTCCTTTGTGCTTCCAGACACCAACATAAACCCATCGTCTGCTATAAAGCAAACCCTGAGAACTTAAAGTTCTTAACCCGGCACTCTTCTCTTCATGAGTATTGCCTGAAATCATGTTAAAGAGCACCCCAAAGAGGAACCGACCAAACCCCGGTAGATTCCAACTCTCAACAGGGATTAGTTGACTTTGTGAGAATGCAAATATAACTCTGGTTTTGTATGTGCAAGGATCGGATAGCTCTTAAGACCAAATCAGGAGTTCCATACATCTTCTGCTGCAACCCTTAAAAATGACTCAAGGTACTTGGATGTACGCCACCAGAACCAAAACAACTCCCATGATCCCCTCAGTGGTTCAGTGAGGGAAATTATGTGGTCCATCGCTCTGCAGAACAAAACTGACCCTGTGCTTCCATGACAGGTTGGAGCTTCCTGTCTATCACCATTAGCAGTGAGTGGTACCAATGTACCAATGTCTGGTATTCTGACCCAAGAGCATCTTCCCAAATTAGAATTCTCTTGAAGCCTTAAAACTTGACTTGTTAACATCTCTGCCACACAAACATAAGGTTAATTGAAAAACTTTGGTTAAACTCACCATTGGTTGCTTCATTTCACAGGGCCCGAAAGTGAGTGATGAAAAGCTTCGAGAAATGTGTTCAGCAGTCGTTGAAGGTGGGATTTGTTCATTTCTTACCTGCATAAATTAAATATCTTGTAATCGACACGTGAAGAAGGTGAACCATTTATTCTTTGTCCGTGTAGAACAATTAGAGGAGTTTATGAAAGAGCTCTTGAGGAGGCCAGCAGCCCTCAGTGCTCCTGGTGCACCCGGACCAGCTGGACCTCCAGGACTGCCGGGACCAGCTGGGGCTGCGGGGGCAGCAGGCGTTCCAGGTCCGATGGGTCCAAAAGGTCACCCAGGCTTCTTTGGCCTTCCAGGTGCACCTGGAACTAAAGGTCAGTGGAGAATTCACAACCCATTCTTCTCATCTTGTGCAATGAACCACTAAGACAAGTTCAGGTCTCTTACCTTTTACCAGCACAGTTCTAGCTGCGGTAAATCCACATTCTCCTCAATTCTCTTCCTTTCCATCTTTGCTTCTAATGCTCTGAGAACTACACCAAATGGAAATTTCTTAAAAAGAGCCCTTGTACTTTGATAAAGCAATAGTTAATAAGCTTCATAAAAAAATCTTGTTCAGAGGAAATACAACATTTCTACTATTACTGACCTCCAGCCCAGGTTGTCTCCATAGTACGGAACTTAAACTCAAACAGTGTTTTGCCGTCCAATGGGTGCTGGTTGACTTCATCAAAGTCCACTTGATCAACTTAAGCTTTTTTGTGTCATCTAATCTAAGTGTTGCTCCACTCTGCAGGTGAAGCTGGGCAAAAGGGAGACAAAGGAGACAAGGGAGAGGATGGAGTGGGAACCAAAGGAAGTCCAGGGGTACCAGGTGTACCAGGTAAGACTGGTTTCTTGGCAGAAAGCTTCCGGGTTTGCGTGTCACTCAATGAAACAGTACTGCTGAGATGGTACAACATGTTTAAAAATGTTAAACTTTATTTCTAAAATAAGGTTTAAACAGAGTCCAGCTTTGTGTAATTTGCCTTTCAAAGGTACTTAAACATACTCATTGCATAGTGATTGTTTTGTTGTTGGTAGATCAGCAGTAGGAAGTGCATAATGTAATGTGGAACTAAAACAATGCATGGGTTTGAACGTTTTTAAGTTGAAACCCGCTGTGCCCACTGTACTGTGATGCCCTAAATAAAATCCAGTACAAACAAATGGTTTCAGAAGTCACCCAGATATTACACAGAGTCCAACTTTGTGTAATTTAACATGGAACAGACTAAACTAGAGAAGTACAAAGCTGTTACCCCAAAAGTTGAGGTGGTTCTAGACCAGATTTACTGAGATGGGGGAGCCAGTGTTTCTGAGGCTACTGCTGCAGTTAGAGGTCAGAGGGCACAGCAGTGAAACAAAACGACAAAAAAGAAAAACAACAAAGGTAATATTTTATTAATATAGTTGCGGCTCATTAATATAATAAAGTAGCAAATATGTAAAAATATTCCTATAAAAAATATAAATAAAAAAATTCCAAACATTCTTTTACAAATGTTTTATATAGTTATAGTTAGTATAAATTGAGCTTATACTGGGAGCTCAATTTTTTTTCTGCCATATACTATATTGTCACAACGTAATGACAGCTCCAACAAATATGTAAAAACATAGTTTTCTTTTTTTTTTTAAATGACACTGCAGCGTTAAATGAGCCAAAGAGTCACTTAAGGCTCTGGCAGATACAGGCTGCTGAGTATTGCTTTGTTTTGGTCTATAATGTACACCATTTTAACGCTTCTGGTTGTAACGTGACATTTTTGCAAAGTATCCATTGCATTGAAAATCATAAATTCCACATTGTTCAGTTATTATTTTTTTTTATATCCAGGTGCACCGGGTCTTCCTGGCGTCGGCAAAGATGGCAAAAACGGCGAGCGCGGTGAAACAGGAAGTCCAGGCGTCCCGGGACCTGCCGGTCCGAGGGGACCCTCCGGGCCGCCCGGTCTGTGCGACCCATCTACCTGTTTAAGCAGACTTCCACCTCTCTACATGGTCAGTGGAAAGAAATCGTCCTCGCACAAAACCCATTGAGACACCCAAAGCTCGGTGGTCCGGACCTCATCCAGACAGCGGCCATGTTTCGGGACTCCTCACAAACCCGGGCTGTGCGCTTTATTTTTGGGAGTCTCGGCCATGACTCAAAGAGACACGGAGAGAAACAGGGGTGGGAGGGGGATAACTGCACAAAAACTGTAAAGACAACCTAGCTTTAATAGTTTCAGAGGGTGATAAGTCCTTCTACAGTTGCTGAGCAGCTTCTGGGTCTGACTGCCGGCCTGAAGGCCTGTGGCACAAACACCAGCAATACCCATCGACCTCTGACATTCAGCCATTCAGTAAAGACTTGTCGAGACATTTAAAAATCTTTTATTTCCACTCCTTCATGTGTGTTGGCCCGTTCAGAAGTGCCGGAAAAGATGTTCCTCAACTCTGTGCTCCCATTGATTTGTTTGGCCAGCTGTGTCATCTTTTTGAAATGTCGGAATAAAAGTGTTACATGTTTAAATTTGTTACTGCACAGTAACAAATTCAAACAGCCAACCTGTGTATTTTGCCGAATTCTGCTCTCTTAGACGGCAGCGATTATGATCCGTTTATGATGAACGTGCCCCCACAGTCTCAACATTAAAATGGTTTTGTGTTTAAAAAGAAAAACGAAGTCCCTGGATTTTTATAGAAATGCTGTCAGTTCAGGATGGGATTAGATAGTTGCCTGGTTACAAAGCAGAGCTGACATCATCTTCTCTTCCCTCTTGTTTGCACATGAAGAATACATTTACTGATCAAATATGACCTTTAAGCAGTCTGCTGGAGGGAAGTGAGCTTGGCAGCCATTCCAAGGACATCCCTTCGAATTTTAACAGTTTGCATCATGACTCGGCAACAATGAATTCAACATGGAAGCTCAGATTGGGAGGAGTGATAGGGCTCAGCATTAAAAAGAGAAAAAACCCAAAACAAACAGGTGCTCGATTTCCATCTCTGACATGAGGAACAATTAAAGAACTTTTGAAAAGAGATATAATAGCGATAGAAAACCCAAAATGCAACTTTTGACCATGTACAAGAAAAAAAGAAGAGAGCCATTCAAAAACCACAGCAGAAGCTCATGTTACAAAATGAATTATGTTCCAGTCTTTATTATACACTACAGTACAGTTTACAGCTGTCTTCTGATAATTACATTATGCTACTATTTCAAAATATATTAGCACCAGTTTATAAGGAAAATGGGAAAATGTAATGCATTAGAACACAAAAATATTTGTCCAAATTAAGAATAATTTAATAGTATAACTTAAAGTTTTGCTTTTGGGAAATGTAGATGTTAGCATCTAGAAAACCACAAAGTTGTAATACTGACTGTTGAATAGTGAACAGCTGTTGATATCTAGTTGAAAGAGCAAGTCACTCATGTACTGTATGTCTGACTTCTCCTACATTTAAAACTTTTTCATTACCTTTGATAGAAGAAAGACTTTATCCACATCAGCTAGCTAGCATTTACTGCTGCTATCCATGAGCTACTCTGAAGGCCACATCAATCTCATTTATTAGTTTAAAAAAAAAAAAACATCAATGAAACTAACCATTAAAATGTGAAGACAAAGATAAATCTTGGCATCATAGTTTGCTGAGGTTAACAAACTACCATAGTTTGCTAAGGTTTATATTGGAAGCTAAACCTTTGCGGTTTAGCTGCTAAGGTTAGCTAAACCTGCTACCTTAGCCTGGCGCAGTGGTAGGTCGAAAGCAAGCTACTTTAAGCTAATATTGTGAGATAGCTGAACTCCAAACCTTTGTTAAGAAAAGCCTATAAAAATGAAAGTCTGTGAATAAATGCTTGATGAAGTCTTTGAGATTTAAATATTTCTTTTTAATCAAACTTGGGTATTTGGCTAGCACCTAGCTGTCATTGCAGAAATACTGAAACTCGAGAATCACTTTTTAAAGCTGGCAAGATAATGTTTGTTTCGTTAGGATACAAATTAAAAGGAAAACTGTACAAAGTAAGACTGACATTTCTTACCTCATACCATATGATTTTGTCATTTATTCCTAATTTGGAACAATTTAGTATTCAAAACATGATTAACTTTTAAACCCCATGTATTTAGTGAAGGCTAACAATTAACTTTGACTGAATAAACTAAATGAGCCAAGCTGTTTTTGAGTTTGGGGTTAGGTATGTGATGGTTTGGGTTAAGGTAAGGGTTAGGCTGTAGAAAACAAATGGAAGTCAATGTAAAGGCCCCACAAGACACAGAAACTTGACTGTGTGTGTGTATTTGTGTATATGTGTGTTTCCTTTATGACATGTCATTTGAGTCTGGGAGCATTTCATAGGCTGGGCGTTCAGTCAGCCCAACTGCATGTGCAACATCCAGTCTGGCAAAAATCGCACTTTTCTCTGTGACATACAGTTCAGCCACTTCCTCTCTCAAAAAAACTTTGGGAACATTTTTATGCATTGACATCTGTGGTGTCATGTAGCACCTTCTGTTCTGCTCCACCAAACCACTCAAAATGCAAAGGAGGGAGATTCTGAACGGTTAATTTGCAGGTTAACTTTTCCAGGTTGTTCTGATGCAGTGATGGAATGTTCTGCTAATGGTGTTTCTTTTCAAAAATCCTCAGATTCTTGTTCCCATGTGTGGCATATTTTTAGCTCAGAGGGACACTTCAGAAACGTGCCATATCACTTCTGCTGCGATCGTCAAGAAAAGTCGCAATGTAACACCAGATTGCATACATATCCTGTGAAATCCGGGGGCCCCGGAGCTGCGTTTTTACATTCTTAAGTCTCTACTTCTTTACATCTCAGGCTAGATTTACATATATTCAAAAGGTTTGACGCACAATGAGTCATTTTGCTAAAATTATTCATTACTTTTGAAATGAGATGTTCGCCGGGAGAAGAAAGCTCTTACGGCAAAAGTGTTTTTTCAAACTACTGGAGCAAGGCTTGAGGGAAATTCAGCTTTCACAAAAGACATTAGAGAGTGAAACAGCTCTTCAATTCTGAATTCTGAATAATCAAAGCCCCAAGCTGAGACACCTGATAGGTTTCAACTAAACGGGGAACGTGAGTCAAGGAACCTTTTAAGAAAAGTGAACACCTCCATAAATGTGCATGCCAGACAGGTCAACAGATACTTCTAGGGCGAGTAAAAGTAAAACACAATCATTCCGATCAAATGGCTGCATGTGTAGCTGTGAAGGTTTCCAGAATACACACGAGGAGGCTTAATAACACTGCTGCTGGCATTGAGACGAGGAGCGCACAAGTGAGGTGCTCGTCACTCTCCGCCCACGCACGATTGCTTCTGGTTTGCTTCATACCGTCTGCACCCACTTCTCTTCAGCAGCAGAAAGAGACAGAACTTCCATGTCTGAGTAAGCACCATCTGACTGGTGGAAGACCCATGGCAAGAGATATACTTAGCAAGCAGTGAGTGACGCGGCGTAGCGTGGGCTGTGATGGGCTGCGGACAGAAAAACCCTGAAAAAAAGCGTGAAGCGTCAACTTTATCGTCCCATATATGTTACAGAGAGAGAGAGAGAGAAAAAAATTGGTTAGCTGCCCTCTTTGCCCCTGATTTGAAGTGTTCCATGTTGCCCCTTCTTCCCTCCCAATCCCGAAGCCTGATAGCAGGAAATGAAGAATCTGACCGGCAGCACCTGTTGCTTCAGCCCTCCGTAGCGAGGTTGATTTGTATGGAAAAATAAAATGTTCTTGATTTCATATGACTGAACAAAGTTCATAAATACAGTCATATTCTGTGAGTCTCCATCTCCTTGTTACCCCTTTATGTTTTTGGTGTGGGGTCTCTGGGCCAGGCTGGCGTAGTAGGCGCATTGGCTGGGGTCGCATTGGCCGGGGGGCCCTGGAGGTCCAGGTTGACCGTGTGGCCCGGGGTTTCCCGGCTCTCCCTGGGCTCCAACCTGACCAGGACTTCCGTCTTTGCCGTATCCCGGTAGACCAGCTGGACCTGGAGCAACGACAGGAGGAATTGTACTCTACACTGGAGCAGAACTCCTGTGAATGAGATGAGCAGTGAGGGATCTGGACCTTACCTATGGGGCCGACAGGGCCCTGCTCCCCTCTCTCACCGACACCAGGTTCTCCTTTCTCTCCTCTTGCCCCTTTATCACCTAAAAGAAGGAATAACTTTTTCGATGGCTGTGTTTAAATTACTAATGTGCCCAAAGGTTTTCTGTAGAAAAAACACAATTTTGCAATTGTGGTGTTTCCGTTAACCCTCTTAAGAGACAGGGCCGATTGGACCCCTTGAGATTTTTATCCAATGCGCAGTCTGGCAAGGTTTCACTGACCCAACGTGCGATTTTACAAGGTTTTTTTGTGTGTGTGGTTTCAGGAACTGACAGTCTGACAGAACAGCCCCACCATTTCTTTGATATCTGACCGTGACTTTTGCTGCACTCCTCCTGTGCATCGCACTAAGACCGCAGGAAGCTTAAATAAGAAACGCATGTTAATAAGTTTGTTCACGTGATAAGTGCATAAAACATTATGCCGTTCCATCGCCCTCTAATTTCTACCTGTTGATTTCTTCTCTGTTGTTTGCAACAGTGTTTCCATTTGTGATTTTGCGAAATAAATCAATTTTGATATGGCCAAAACAAACCAAAGTGCTCACCTCAGTGCCAAAACTATTTATCAAAAACCCAGTTTTTTTTGTGTTTTTTTTTAATTGTCATGTTTCAATTAAGCAAATTTGCTTTCAAAATGTCACATTGTGCATTTATATGGTCAATGGAAACCCAGCTAACGTTACGTAACGATTCCGAACTCATCAAGTGATTGCTGCTTTATGAAAACGAACAAAACCACAGGTGACGGCTGTGGCTTGAATGATTCAAAAGGTTCATAAGGCGCCAGAGACTTCAGGCAGAGATTACCTCAGTGGTCAGTGTTACAAGTATTAATGTTTCGGACTGCGTGTATGTAGGAAGGCCGTAAATGCAATACTTATGGTACTTGCTTACCCTTAGGACCCATGGGTCCCCTGGGTCCTTCTCCACCATTTTGTCCAGGTATACCTGGCTCTCCAGATGGACCTTGTCGCCCAGGGCTGCCTTCTTTACCTGGAGGGCCTGGAGGTCCAGGACGTCCCGCTGTACTCTTCACATGTGCGGGCTGGATCTGAGCCATGAGGTAAGCCATTTTGGCTAAAGAGAAAAAGCAGAGTGAGCAATTTCCTCAATTCTCAATAGAGACACCATAAATTTTACTAAAAGAAAATAAAAGACATTAATTAGCTCCCAATGTCTAACGTCGACAAAATAATTGCCTCCTTACCTTCTAATTGTTTAGCCAACTCCTCCTGGACAAGCCTCCTCATCTGCTCCAGTGACACTGACTCGCCCTGAGGCAGCAGAGATGCTAATGACTCACTCAGTTGTCAGCACCATTTGTGATTTTTACTTCCATTTCCCTTCCCGGTGAAATTCAGTATATATTTCTATAGACATGACTCACTCTGGGTCCTGGGAGACCAGGGTTCCCTGAAGGTCCCTGAGGCCCCGGGGCTCCGATCTCACCTGGTGGTCCTGACATTCCCATTATCCCTGTGTGGCCCTTTCTACCTGGGGGACCGGGATTTCCAGGCATACCAGGATCTCCAGACTGTCCTTTTTCTCCTTTAGTACCCGGGTCTCCCTGATTTATAAAATAACAGTTATTAGTAAGTGGTTCAAGTTCAAACACCTCTCAAAATTACACATTGCAGAAGTGAAGGTAGAGAATTATGTCAGGGTTTGGTTTCAGAATCTAGGTTTGTAGAAAAAGTCTAGATAATGGATACTTAGGTTTCTTAACTTAGCACCATGAAGCATTAGCCTTTATATTGGTTATCATCCTACAGCTGATATTTTCAGGTTTTCAGTTATGAATATTTGACATAAAATAGATAGAAGTCTTTCAATAGCAAGCCTGCCACTTATTTCTACATATTGCACTGCGCAGTATGAGCAAGACTTTTTCTTGGTTTTATCCTTGAATGAAAACTCAGAATTTTGATAATTTTAGATCCCCCATGCCTTATGAGCAAACTCACCAAATTTCAAGTCAGTTGATCAAACCTTGTAGGAGGAGTTAGATCAAATACATAAGTGATAAACAGCAAAAAAAAATGGAACCAAAATCCCAGATGACTAACTTCTTGTTTGTTGTGGAGCAACAAGAGCAGTGGTGCAAGAGAGATTTGGGAAGTTCTGTAAGTGTACCCAATCTCATACCTCTACTATGACGTAAGCTAAGTGAGAAGGATGCAATGAAAAATTCCGGGTGGCACTGTTCTGCTATTTCTATATCAAATTTCGCAAAAGCATTTAACATTTAACTACTGAAATGCCCACATAACTGATTTGTATTCAAAATGTGGAGTTTTTTTGTGTGTTTTTTTTTTTTTGATATGGCCAAAAAGCCCCTCCTCATCCTAGCATCAATTTTTTTATTTTATTTTTTTTTAGTTGTTGTGTTTCCATTAAGTGAATTTTTTTAAATGTTTATTGCGCAATTATACGGTCAAAGGAAACATGGCCATTCTTACCTTATCTCCTCTAAGGCCTCGATCTCCAAGTCGACCTGGCATTCCCTGCAAACCGCAGCAGACAAGCAGATATATGAATGAACTATCCTGAGAACATTTTTTATTCTTTAATGTAGTTCTCATTAAGAATCCTCACCTGTTTTCCTTCAGGGCCAATGGGACCGGTTGGACCCTGATAATCAGAACAAAATGTGTGATTAATCTTAAATTGTTGGTTTCTGCCAACCTAAGATTAAATTAATACTAAACCAGAACTCACCGCAGGTCCTTTGGGCCCGCTGAAGCCTGGTAACCCGGGGTTACCTGGTTCTCCCTTGTCTCCTCTCTGACCCTGTTGAACAGCAGAGATGTGTCTGTTCGTCACATGACTCACATAAACGATGTTGTACTTAAGTTCAAAAGGGATTCAGTGAGATTACGCCTTAGCTACACTCAGCTACACCCCGGATAAAAAAAATATTTTAAAAAATCTCAGGAGAAAATCCTCTGGCCAGCGCTGAGATTAAAACTCTTATTTACAGACAACATGCAGAGCCGAGGACAAGCTAGTGGTCTTTCTATCCAGGGACAGTCATTCACTTTCCAGTCAGTAATGCTGGAGTGACTTAAAGGGCCAGTAGTGTGTGTTTTCCAGCCACATAGTGCTGTTTTATAACACAATCAAGTAACTATTTGTTATAATAATGCAAAAAATATCAAATATAACTTAAAAGAAATTTGACTTTGCAATTTAACACCTTAAAATTAGGTCTCTACCTCTTTAAAAACTCCTGCTCTTTCTGAAACTCCGCCTTCAGGAAGTCATCATAACTAATCAGATTGTTTATGATTGTTTCAGGCCTTTCAGAAATGGAGACACATGTGGGGTTGCAGACAGTCCTGAGACAGTCTGTTTTACACAGCATAACAAATATTTGCAACTTTTATTTCAATCAAATTCTGGCAAACTGTGAAGAAAAGGAACAACAGAGTTGAACAATTAACCTTTGAAAACATTTTTTTTTTTTAAATATTCGTCCATCTGATGAGGTCTTGATAATAAGTGTGTGAAATGTCTCCTGCTGCGATACGCATACAGAGGCCTAAGGATTCCAAGTGAGAATTCTTCATATCTGCGCTTGATTTATGCTGCGACACACAAAATCCCGCACGCATTCACAGATTTCACCTTATCGAATGATTCGGACTCACCAACGACCATATCTATCATCTGATGCACAAGCCAGCAGGCAGTCCGGTTCCACCCGTTACCTGTGCCGGGCCTTATCTTATGTCAGCCACAGCTGCTGTCGTTTCTGACTCCTTCCAGCTCGGAGCGACGTTCCCTCCAGACATCCATCCCAATCTGACACCATGTTTCTTAAGTGTCCTTCAGAGCGTTTAGATGCCCACCCCCCCCCCCCGCACACACACAGCATGGCAAGTCCTTCACAACTGCGTCTCATATTTATTATTTTTTTCTAAGACATGTAGAGTACCTTACCTGCTGCAGGATAGGTTCTTATTTCTGTTTTTCAGCTACTTTTAAAGGGGTAGTAATATGTGCTCTCCAGGCATGTATAGCACAATCAAGTAAGTACGTTACCTTCATTTGTTATAAAAGTGCTGCTGATATCAAATATGACTTAAAAGAAATTTGACTTCCTAATTAACATCTTGAAATTTGGCCTCTGTCTCTTTAAGAAACTCCTGCTCTTCCTGAAACTTCAGGAAGTCATCACAACACGGCTCCTCCATTAACTCTTCACCAACGTTTTTACCAGCGTTGCACTGAGAAGCAGCGGAAGAAATTCAACCAAGCGTTTGCTAATTGCTGCTGGCTAGTCTGAAGGAGATGAGCCGGGCTCTGTGAGGCAGAAACTCAAAAAGCTTGGAATCTGATTGGTTGCCACGGAGATGAGAGGATTTCTCAAACGTGCATGAAAGAATCAGAGCAGCACTCTGAATCAGAATCAGAATATAGCTTATTGATCCCAAAGGGGAAATTGCTTATTTGTTGACAAGCTTCTCACATTCAAAGTGTTGAATATTACCAAATATAAATATAACCATTAGTGATATCAAATTTATAACACGCATACAATTAGAAGTAATTTAAATGCGACCTGTATATAAAAGAAATTCAAACAGCAACCACAAAAAAACAAACAACGCTGCTTTTTATCTGGCCTCATCAAGATGACGTAAACTTTGACTTGTTGATAACTTTTTGGATGATTGTTCAACTTTGTCCTGGATATCAAAGATTTTCTTGTCTTCTAAATTATTTGCAACGTTTATGAAGCGCACCGGAAACAAATGTCTGCCGTTGAAGCTGTAGGAAGTTACTCACCGGCGTTCCAGGGAATCCTGATTTTCCAGAAGGTCCCGGCTCGCCCGGCTTACCCTGGAGTGTAAAAATGAAAACACAAGTGAAGCTGACGGTGATGAAGAGCTGGAGAAATGTGTCAATTGTTGCGACCCTGATCTATCAGTCTGCTTGACTCTGTTGCTGTCGTCTGCATCAAACACTCACCGGCTCTCCTCTTGGTCCAAGAAGTCCCTCGGGGCCAGGAGGTCCTTTAGGGCCCTGCAAAAACAACCATCAATGTTTTCAATAGGTCTTGCTTTTTAATATCATCCTTTCATTAACGTGAAAACCTCCATGCTTCAAGTTTTAACAATATACTTGTCCAAAAGAGTATTGAGTCTCTCCAGCCTAAGGGTTCTTGGGGAACCCTGAACAATTGGTCTGTAGTTGGTTAAAATGATGTGATGCAGAAAAACCTACCTATAGTTTAGATGGATAATGAAATGGAAAATGTTCACCAGAGGTATTGTATCTTATGTTTTGAGATTATTATTTTTTTTGTTCTCTTTCTGCTTTAAGTAATTGGGAGTCTGGAAGAGTTGGCAAGCGTTTCACTTTGTCGTGATCAGAATTTTTATGAGTTCTGTTGATCCGCCCTCATCTTTACTGACCTTGAATTCGCTGTCCCAATTAATTTCTTTCATTAGATTAAAGTGGATTGAAAAAGTATTCACATCCCTGAGGCTATTTCACATTTTGGCAAATGTCAGTTTGTTTTTCTTTTTCCTTTTTTTTTTTTTGGTGGGGGGTTTGGATGTTATTTATTGAACCAACACAAAGTAGTGCATGTATGTACAACCCACTACGTTTCCAGAACCACCTTCACCTGCACTTTCATCTATTTTGTCTTTTGATGTTTACCTCAACCCGTTTGCACATCTGGGCATCATTAGCTCATCTAAACTCAAATAGATTGGACGAGTAGTGCCTACCTACACTAAAATCTGTGACCACAATTTTCAAGAGTGATCACAGATTCAGGTCTGTACTTTGACTGGGCCACACTGCGTGATCGACATGAGGGGTCGAGGTAAAGACAGCGACACAAGCGATTGCCGATACGTTTTCATCCAGGAGGAGTTGCTGCAGGTAAGCGACTCGAAGCAATCTGCTGGGTTTCCTGAGACAGAAACTTTTTAATTAATTTGAAAAACAAACTGAGTTTGATGCACTGATTGATAACGAGGATTAATTGGAATGGACTGAAATTACTTTTGTGTGTGTAAAATGCCTCAAGACGGGGTTTCCTGTGAATTGGCACTTTGGCACATTGTATAAATGTTCTCTTCATGTATGTGAATAACTAACACCAGGTCTACTGAACAAAATTTTCCAAACCTCCTTTCCCGGTTTGCCGTCACGTCCTGCTGACCCGGGTTTCCCATCCTCTCCCTGTGCGGTACATAAGGAAAAACCACACAGTTAACAAAAAATAGCTGTAACAGTTACAGAAGAGAGGCTATATAAAATAAATCAGCATTTACCTGAAAGCTATAGTGAAACCTTGAGCCAAGTCCACACTACCGAACATTACCTATTAAATTTTGCCTTCAGGGTGACAGTGTGCAGAGGTTTTCACCTGGCTAACAGTTGACGGCAGCAGCTAAGCAGTGCAATGTCTACAACAACGCTTTGCAACGCCTCTAATAAGATATCTGCAGTGCGCTGCGGGGCCCGCAGCCTGGACGCCGCGCTGCCGCTCCCTGAGAATCTGTCAGTAATGAGCCGTGCCATTGTTCATGTCTCTGTGGCTCCAGGCTTCCTGCTGGGGTGTGCTGAGCTGTGTTAGTGGTAAAGCAGCAGGTGTGCTGCTTCTTATAAAGGAGGCATGTGTATGCGTGTGTGCGCGTGTGTGTGTGTGTGAAGAAAAAGAGCAGGTGTCTGACACAGTGTATCCTGACATCACAGTGCTGCGCAGGCTATTCCTGGCTTTAAAACGTTGAATAGGCTATAATCTCAACAATAGTGAGAAACAACAGACTCAAAGAGACACTGATATGCACAAATCTTCGTCCATGTTCTGCTTATGTCGAAAAAAAAACAACAACAACAGAACTTTGCAATTGCAATGTTTCCATTAATTAAGAAAGGAAATTAAAATCACATGGGATTTACACAATACGTCATTAAGAATCTGGGAAATTTGGGGAAATTGTAGTCAGTGATTTTACAGAAGAGCTATAGATTCAACACATTTGAATGATACACAACTTTATTAAATGTGTGATGCTGCCAAGGTTCAGGTGGAGCCAGCCGAATATCGCCTGAAAAATCAAACCACTTCCTGCCTTTTTTTCTTCGTGGTTTTCTCCAGTAGTAACATCCGACTGTTGGTCATGTGACTCGTGTGATGCAAAAAAAAAAGTGTTTCCATTGCAGTTTTGCAAAATACATCTGTTTCGGTACGGCGGAAAAACAACCTTATCCCAGCGCAAAAAGATTTTTACCAAAATATGTCCTTTTTTTTTTTTTTTTAATTGGTGTGTTTTCATGAAGTGTTTTTACTTTCACAATTTTTATTTGTGCAGTTCTGCAGTTATTGGAAACTTAGCTAGTGTTAACTCCTGTTATAGTTCTAAAAGTCATAAAGCTCATTAACACTAATGCTCATTAATAGCCGAACTACCTGCTAACTGTTTGCAAATTAATTTTTTCTGCTACTACAATTAATTTGGATAAACATGAAGCTTTATAAAGATAATATGACTGAAACCTGGCCAGTTCTGCATTCTTTGCATATTTCCAGTGGATCTTTAACCAAATATTATTTGGAGTATATGGACATATTTAGTCTTTATGGTTATATAAAATCCACAACAAATCCATATTTAAAGCAAACTTCTGCATCAGATTGTTGGTTTTACAATTAATTTCAGTTGGTTTGAATGCTTCATCAAAAGGCCAAATTTAATATTCCTACTGCTGTCCTGTACAGTATGTTCATTTTCTTTTTAAGATCTGCACATGAAAAACAACTTCTACCTTTTCTCCTGGAGGTCCAGGCTCTCCTCTGTGGCCCTTGAAGCCCTGGGATGAAGCGGAGGAGGCAGAGCGTTAGTCGTCTGGCGCTGTGGAAGCTTCTTCTATCAAATCCGATTAGTGTTGCTTACTTACAGGGAGTCCCCGGAGTCCAGGGTTTCCTGGAGGTCCAGGTTCACCTTGCTTCCCCTGGAAGGAAAGAAACAAATGATAGGAATGGTGTCAGTAGAGCTTTACGTCTGTGTACACAATCTAGATCGTGTTTATGGACGGTGTTATACCAGATGTTAGTTGGGTTAGTTTTTCCTACTTACAGGTTCTCCTGAGTCACCTGGTCGGCCATCTTTTCCCATTTTTCCAGGCTGACCCTGAACGTTTGCAAAAATGGTCATTTAGCATCTTCAGCTTGTGCAAAATATTTTGTCACAACACCTGAAAATGTTCTTTTCCCTTACTATCAAGCCGGGTAGACCCGGTGGTCCCTGGATTCCTTTGAGTCCCTCTTTGCCCTGGAGAAAGAAAACAGACACGCCATGGTCACCAGAGAAAAACAAGAAATGATTAATAGCCGCTATTACAGCGTGTGCTGGTTGACCTACATGCTAGAGGCTGCACAAAATGACATATGGGAAATGAACATTCTGCGAGGAGAGAGCAGCAAATGCAGTCTGACCTTTTCTCCAGGGGGGCCCGGGGGTCCAACCTGGCCAGGCTGGCCATCGTTACCCTATAGAATAAAGATGTAGCGTCAGAGAAGGTCAACAGAAATAGAAAACCATGCTGTAGCACCAAATAAATGTGGCCTATTTGCAAAAAAATCCCAAATGTGCGTGTTCTGTAAATACTGGTCACTATTTATAAAAAAGCTACTTACAGGAGCGCCCATTAATCCCGCAGGACCTGGATGGCCAGGGGGTCCTGGATGGCCCTGTGATGAAAGCAGCGGTGGTTAAAACACAACTACCCAGTTCAGCTGTGGTGCTTTAGAAGGGCATTCACAACTTTGTAACTTTTCCACAATTTGCTACAATTACAAAACTTCGAGGTCTTGGAACTTTACATGAGAGACCAACTCCATGTTGTGCATGACTGCCAAGCAGAAAGGGAATGACAACATGATGTTTACCTTTTTATACAAATAAAATCTACAAGGGCCCATAAATCCCATCTCACCAATTCAATCTGTCTTCAGAAGTTGCCTAATTAGTAACACCTATGTGTTTAAGTTCATAAAGATCAAGGAACACACCACAAAGGTCAAAGAACACACCACAAAAGTCAAAGAACACGCCACAAAGGTCAAAGAACATGCCACAAAGGAACATGCCACAGGTTCCTTTGTGGTCAAGGAACCTGTGTGTTCCTTGACCACAAAGGTCAAGGAACACAACACAAAGGTCAAAGAACACACCACAAAGGTCAAAGAACACAACACAAAGGTCAAAGAACATGCCACAAAGGTCAAGGAACACACCACAAAGGTCAAAGAACACAACACAAAGGTCAAGGAACACAACACAAAGGTCAAAGAACACAACACAAAGGTCAAGGAACACACCACAAAGGTCAAAGAACACAACACAAAGGTCAAGGAACACAACACAAAGGTCAAAGAACACAACACAAAGGTCAAGGAACACACCACAAAGGTCAAAGAACACAACACAAAGGTCAAGGAACACATGGGGGTTAGGTTACAACACAACATGCCATGCTCTGCATGGTGCACTCCACAAATCTGGCATTTGTGAAAGATAAGCAGATTGTTGAAATGAATCCATTAAAAGGCCTGTTAATTATTGGTCAATACTGTCTGCTGTTATAGCTGCTCTGGTCAGACAAGGTCAATGCAATTAAAAAATAGTACTTCACACAATCTCCACTGTGGCACCATCATCCGTTAGGGACAGGTTTTATCAGGAAAGATGGACACATCTAAAATCTAAGAGATTCTACTAGAAAACCCATTCGAAGACTCGTCTAATTGAACAGTAACCCCAATTACAAACAGAGCTGTGATAAACATATTAGGACAAACATATTTATGTCTTAAAATGGCCCGGTCAAAGTCCAGACTAAAAACATATTGAGAATGAAAGCATCTACATGTAGAAAGCTGATGGAGACTGTCAAAGACTTTAGATTGTTCTGTACTTATCCATTCACACTTCTGCACAGTTTGTCCTTGAATGAATTTTACATTGTCTCCTGCAAATCTCTCTACTGTAACACAGAACAAGCAACCCTTTGCGCTACGCTTTACTTTTTCTGTGGCAATCTGTGTTGCGACTACCTTGAAGTACAAGCAGGTGTTCATTCTCTACTCAGTCAGAACAAACTCACATGTCTGTCCGTGTTGCCATGTGCAGTTCGGTCTCACATCGTTGTTTTCAATAAAGAGAAAGACATGCCACCCAAAAGTCTTTCAGCTTTGGTTGCAGCAAAATAGAGTACAGACTCAATGAACACAAAGGCAATCAGCATTTTATTATTGTGGAAAAAAGAAGAAGCATGGTTTCTGTCCACTTCACAGTTATGCAGTACTTTGCTTTGTTCTACCAGTTAACACCCCCAAACCCCCCCGCCACCCCCCCAAAAATACAATATGACGAATATACCTTTTCTCCTTTGTCTCCAGGACCTCCAGGAGGTCCTTGATCCCCTTTTATTCCCTGTGGAGAAACAAAAAAAAGCCTAAAATTCCTGAAAAGGAATGTGTTAAGTTTCGCTAGAGATCTTGACACCATGTCACCCAGTATATAAATTTTCCGATTTATGATAAACTTGTTAGATTCTCCCATTGGAGCAATAAGCCCAAGGCCACTGAGTAAACTTACCTTCACGCCATCACCTCCAGGAGGCCCCGGAGATCCAGATGGTCCAGGGGGCCCCTGTAATAGCACAGAAAGCCATCAGTCAGGCAGACATTGCAGAGCGCCACTGGTGGGTTCTAATAGTTCACCGTTGGCCCCCACAGGAGGCGCGGCTAATGATGCAGACAGAGCCTCGCCATCCGTCACAGCTACGGTGACGAATGATGCTAAAACTCGGACCTCATCTGTCACAAAGGGTGAATTTACTGAAGACCCACTTTATAACACAACTCTTAAAGATGTGAAAAGGTACTATAATAGACTTGAAATCGCCAGGGAGAACTTTAGAATAATGAGACCAGGGTAATGGCTTTGTTCTCACCGGATATCCATCTTGGCCATTTTTTCCAGGAGGTCCCTGGTGTCCTTTATCTCCTGGGACTCCTGGTAGTCCGGGCGGTCCAGGTGGACCTGCGGGGCAGTCTGAGCAAATATCCTAAAGATGCCACAGACAGGTTTGTGATGAAGTGGTCAGCCAGGGAATTATTTTCTCACTAATGTGGCAGAGAATCTCCTTACCTTCAGATTTAAGTCGGATAGATCTGCTGATTTTCCCTGAGAGGCAGCAAGAAGAAAACAGTCATCAACAATACAAGATTAAAGGCTGAATTCAGTGGGAATATTTGTACTTATAATAATTGTTCAGGGATAAAAACAATGCTTTTATCAGTACTAACCAGAAAGATGCTTTAGCAATAAGCAAGTAAACTCAGTTGGGTTTCTGTCTCAGATGATCATGCAAATAATATTATAAGGTAAAGTTTTGAAAAAAGGATTTTGTTCAAGAAGGGAAAAAAAAGTTGGCCAAACAAACCCGGCCCCAAGTGGGAAAAGTAATCAATCGGCTTTTTAGATCATGAATCAATTGCAACACCAATTTTGAGAAAGCTGACTTTCTCAAAAGTCAAGCTTTAATACTTGATAGTCCAGTAGACTTGGTTCTATTAGGAACCAAAATTACAACATTGTTACATTTTCAGCTGGTGACGTTTGCTTTCACACCAAATTGGGTCAAACACATCAAACCTTTTGAAAAACCTGTTTACCTCTCCGCCTGTTGTGGCGCTGCACCAAAACCAGGAACAAATTACCTGTTAGGCTTCAGCGGTTGTAGGATTTCTCTTTTGTCTTTGGTAAAAGACCATAAGACATTTCTCCCGCCAGTGCTAGCCTCATGCGTTTGTTTTGGTTGTATTCACCCAGAATCCCCTGCTCTATAGTCTGCTTCCTGCTTTTGGCCTACTTGGTCTGCTTGGGATTTATATATGCATCTGAATCGCACCAGAGTTCACTTCTAGTGAACAGAGACCTAGTTTTTCAGGTGGACCAGAGTTAACTTTTTTGGTCTGATTGCGCATTCACACTTCCCCAAATAAACCGGCACCTGAACTACAGTTAGACTAAAACTGACTGAACAGGGTTGGTGTGAATGTGCCCTAAATTGGACCACTTGAAGTAGGGCACAATATCTCCAAAAACAAAACATCATTCTAAAGAAATTCAACATTTACTTGTTCCTTTAACTTTGTGATAAACTGATTGACGGATGGACACAACTATTAAACAATGGAATGTAGAATAAAGTCTGGAAATATACATTTTTTTATTTTACCATTTCTTTTTCTGTCCCTATTTACGACCTTTAGAAAATACTTACGTTTATTTCTATACTGTCCAGAATGTGTAGAAATCATGATTCAGAGTTAAGCCACCCAAAATATGGTTACATCACAGACGTAACCAGCTAAAACGGGAGAATGTTACTTTGCTCCGCAAGGAAACATCGGAGAGCCCAGAAAGGACAAAATGGGAAATGCAGTACCGATCTGCCCCGGAAGATAGGAGTTCTACTCTCTCTAAGGAAAAAGCTAGATGACACAGCTCTTTGAGCTCTAAAATGAGAAAACCTACAGATTGAGTCATGAGTGCAAAAGCACATAACATGCAAACTCACAGGTTCTCCTTGAGATCCCTTTTCTCCTGGTCTTCCTGGTAAACCCTTCGTTTGGAGCAAAAGCAAAAAAGTTACATTTTTTAATTAAGGGTTATCTGCCAAATGACAAAAATATATATATCATCCAGTAAATTCTAAAAAACCAGACATGCTAGATCAAAACATTTCTGCTGTGAAAGTTCCCATTATTGTTTAGTTACTGGTTAGAGTTAAACTTACATTGTGCCCTGCTGGACCTTGAGGACCTGCAACTCCCGGTTGGCCTCTCAGCCCCTGAAAGACAGACACACAAACTGAAGAAAGACAGCAGAAAGACGGACGTATTCTGTAATCTTCATCTAGTGAATAACTACCGCAGGTCCTGGTTCCCCATTTTTCCCCGGAGGCCCCTGCAGAGACAAACATAGGAACATATGGATCTTTGCGATTCAGTCCACTGAAGGTGAATCATTCCGGCCCGGAATCATGTTCTCACCGGAGGTCCCTCTTTCCCTTCCCCTGGAGAGCCCCTGTCCCCAGGTAATCCAGGGGGTCCGCGTTGCCCAGGTGGGCCCTAAGGAAAAAAATAAATATTATATTTCATGTTTGGTTAGCAATGATAAAACACCACAGTACATTTAATGTGGGACTGAAGACCAACCTTTACTCACCAGAAGAGGAAATATACCTATGATTATGTGATAAGTTTAGCAAAACAAGCTTTTCTTGCTGTAGACATGTAGGCTACTTGATTGTCCACAAGGTGGTGCTGTAAGCTACACCTTTTGGTGTGGAAGTTGCTACGCCAGGAAAAACATTCGAAACAAACTTTTTCCAGTAAAAGATGGTGTGTTCAAACTACACCGAGAGGCGGCACAGAGATGTAGAAAGATATTTCAGTTGAAAACATCTGTTTTTGACAACATATTGATAAATGTCGGATTCTTCAGGGCACCGAGTGACAATGAAGCTGATACACAGGACGGCTAAGCTAAATGTTGTTTTGTTTGGACACTGAGCTTCTGAGCTCCATCCCTCATGGAAAATACTGGATTAGGAAACGTTTGACTTTCACAAAGGAATAATGTTCTTTTTAAAAAAAAATCCTTGCTAAGCTAACTGCTGAGATGCTAAACATGCTAGGTGCTAAACAAAGTTTAATATATGAATTGTTTCGAGATGAAATAAAGTACAACAAAATACTCTGGATGCTGTTCTTATGTAATAGTTTTTAAAGAAGAAATGTGACTTGGCAAAAAACTAGAATCACCAGGTGAAATCTTTTATCAGTAAATCTTTTCCCCCCCACCACCCAGGATGGTATTTTTTTAATGTGAAGTTTAGTTTCTGCAAGTATTAGAATCAGACTTTTAGTACTACAGTATGTTAATAAAGTCATCATCTTATCAGAAGTTGTAAAATTGCGAGAAAAAGTGATTTTAATGAGATCAAAATTGTTACTGATGATAATCTGATGCTAAAGTGACTGATAAAACTGACACCAAAGAATAATTTCACAGCTACATTAACATTTAATTTTTTATTATTTTCTATAGAGAATTTCCCATAAAGTTACCATTTCATTCTCCAAATATACAATATTACGACTCTATTTTTGTAGTATAAATATTGCTTTATCATTACAACAACAGTGACATAATATGACTTTATTTCTATGACTTTATTCTTGTAATATCACTTTGTTCTAATATTACTATCACCTTATTCTGGTAATATTGTGACTTTAATCTCACATAATTGAGACTGTTCTCTTTTTACTTTGAGTTTACTGTCATACAACTTTAGTCTCTTAATACTATGACTTTCCTCTCATAATATCACTTCATTCTCATTTTCTCATTCTTGTAATACTATCACTTTATTATTACTATTCTCATAATACTAAGACTTTACTCTCCAAGTGAGCCTCTCCAAATAACGTTCAGCTGTACGTTGCCTTGTTGAGACTAAATATTTCGTTTCCACACAGAAGGAATGAAGGATGTGGGTGATAAAGTTGCTGCTCTTGAAAACTCGATTAACAAAATGTTTTTAAATCACCGTACCTTGACTCCAGGTAGTCCTTGATTCCCTGGTGGTCCCGGCTCTCCCTGCAGGGTCACAAATAAAAAACAATCAAACTGTTTGCACTTATTAAATTATCTTTTTCTTCTTTTTCTTTGAAATCAATAACTTGAGGTGGCTGCCCAAATTTCCATCGGGGCGTGTTGCTCCAGCGGAGCCTAACCCTGGCAACAGCAAAACAACAGAAGTGCTGCAGGCCGCAGTTGTTGTGCTCCTGCGCTGGTTTAATGCGATGCGTCCTAACAACGTCCTTCCTGTTTGCCCCCGCCTCGTCAGCAGGACAGACGCATGTCTGAAGGAACGTGTTGTGGTGTGCAACTAAATCTGCCACTTAGGCTCGTTTTTCTGCAGAGACAGATGTTTGTGTTGCTGTGTGGCTCAACAAGCCCACAGATGTTTTACGGGGAGGAAACGTGTGGAACACAAAAAGTTCAGAAGTGCTGCTTGAAATATTTTGATATAATTTGACTGTGGATTAATTTTCAGATCTTAAATTTACTTAAAGAAATAGCTACGTTGTTTGCCTTATTATTATTACTATTATTTTTGAAAAATGATTTTCAACATTAAAAACTCAAAGTTAGTACATTCCCTTGCAAAATTCTTCACATCCCTACATATTTATCACACTTTTTTATGTTAAAATGAGTTTCTCCATGTTTTATTAGGATTTACTATTGTAGAAGAAAACAAGGTAGCATTTAACTGGTTTTCAATTCTTTGTATATACACGGTGGACCCCCAATATATTCACGTATTTTCTTTGGGGAAAAAAAGATAAAATACGCGACTAAATTATTTACGCAAAAACCCCCCAGGCTGTGGATTTTTTTTCTAAAATATTCCAAAGCAAATGGAGCCAAAGCTGAAACACCTAGCCGCAATGCTAACCGTCAAGCTTCTAGCTGGCATTTGCTAAGAGCCAATCCAGGAGAGCTATTGATTGACCCCAACCGGCCGTTCATCCAAGATCGGAAATACAGAAGCCGAAGCACTAAGATTCTGCTATGATTGTGGGTATTATTAAATATTAAGATATATTTGGTGTCTGAATTATAAAAATAGACAGCTATGTGTCTTTAGAGGGATATTTTTAGACTTCATTGCCGTTGACTGTGGTCGGCTTCCCTGTAACAGCTTCAGGAAATATGATGGCGCTACCAATATGTGACCCATGTGCGGACGGTGCATTCAGGGACATGTGTAAAGTTGGTTTTCTACCACACGACACTTTTCTAAAAGTTTATTTGTCATCAGAACAACTAACTCCACGTTTGCTTTGACTTGGTCTGTAAGCTCTACCTAATTTCATTTTATTTTATTATTGACTCTCTCTAACTAGTAAACGACAATTACACTGAGATTCAGCCAAACACAGGCAAAGATTCATTGAGGGGTTATATATAAAATGGCAAATAAATGCTGGCAGACTCAGCAAAACTGACGTGACACAAAAATAATAAACATCCACTGATATGTGTGAAGTTGGTGAAACCTGAGGATTAGAAGGACCCGTAAAATGTCAGTCATGACCAGCAACTTGACGTCAACTTAACACCAGAGTTTTGGCAGCAGCAGCTTTGTGAGTTGACAGTTTATACTGTAGTTTATGAAGAACTTTGTGCAATTCCAGCCTCTGTTTTGCACCAAAGAAATCATTTGATTCATTCTTTGAAATTACATTTAGGTAAAAATTATGGAAAGCAGCCAGCTGAAGACTGCAAACCGACATTGATATGCTGGACCCGTTATTTAAATTAAAAAGTTGGTTTCACAACTTGAGATATAAGAGAAGTGCTGGTGAAAACATGTTTGGGGTTTTTTTCTACTTTTTTATTGCACAGAGCAGCTGACTCCAAGAAAACGAAACAGAGTTAATCACAGGACTGTAATTAATCACAATAATCGAAAACCATAGAAAATAAGCAAAATGCTCAACTTAAAAACTCTTTTTGTCACTAACTTATTGAATGAATAGACATATGAGCTGATGTGGAGTCGTGATCGTGAAGCAGAGGGGTGGGAATCGATTGATGTGGACCAGAGTACGGAAGTCATTTTTGCTCTTCATTCAAAAACTTCCAGAAAAGTACAATGTAAAAAAAAAATGAAAAGAAAAGCAATTAATTAATTGTACAAACATTTCTGTGAGCTCTAAAACGTATTGTTCCCGTGATTTGACAGTTTATCATGTTTAATTGACTCTCATTTTTGCTAATCTAAAACTGAAATTGAATGTTCTTCAGAAGAGCTCCTGGTCCACTCAGACATTTTTGTAGATTAAAAACTGAAATTTGATGTATTTTTACCATGGATCTCACAGGCATCGACATAAAGTAGAAAACAGGAAAAACCTGTTCAAACTTAACAGAAAATTCACCTTTCTGTGGTACATTTAGGCTTTTTTGACATATTTTTTTTACAGTGTACATTTACCACACAGCAATAAATGTTGGAGAAAAAGCACACATATGCCAGGATATCTGCTGCAAAACACTCTTGAAACACTTCAATGAGGAACATCTTTCTGTGACGATTATTAAAAGATCAGCAACCAAACAGATTTAAAGAGTGAAAAAAAATGACATAAATGAATTAATAATCTTACGTTTTGGCCATCTTTGCCCTTCCCAGGTGCTCCAGGAGGTCCAATGATACCAGGCTCTCCAGGTGGGCCTCGGGAACCAGATTGTCCTGGTTTCCCTTGCTCTCCCTATTAAAACAGTTGAATCAAAAGAAGAAGCGAGATTACTGTCTGCTGTGAGCTCTGACAGGGAATCAGGTGCTCCAGATCTTTTTATTTCATTGTTTTATGAATTCAGCGCGATTTCCACTCTGATGACTGATTTTCATCCCTGACTCAGAGTTTGAGAGCCGAACTGTGGCATCCACTAAGAGATAACACACATCATGGCGGGTGAAATGGGAAACTGGAACATGATGTTGTAGTTTGAATGTCACAGAAGAACCCGGAGGGACAGTGAACGCTTCACAAAACAAAAAGAGAGAAAAACGGTGGACGTGTTCTGCATCGCTAACGTGAGAAATCCTCCCCACTGCTGATGTGGCGAAACAAATTCAAGGACTTCCAGAGAAACAGAGGACACCCGGCCCAGACACAACACACTTACCTTATCTCCTCTCTGTCCGGCTGGACCCGGAGGCCCAATGATGCCTGGAATACCCTGTAAAAAATGGGTTGTTTTCAAGCTGGATCAATTTTCAATCAATCAATCAATCAATCATTTTATTTTTGGTAAATTGTCCACATCAATCACAAGAAACAACAAAGAAGAAAAAAACAGCAATAAATAACCCACAATTTACCAAAAAAGGAATAGGCTGAAGCAAAGCTTCATGTTGGAAAAGAGATTTGGTGTCAATGTAAAATGCTATTTACCACACTTCCTGTCGCACCGCGTGGTCCCTGTGGTCCTGCCGCACCAGGTGGACCCTGGGAATAAGCGTACAAGTGATGACTCTATGATTAGAGCGCATTTTATTTCTCAATGTAGGATTTATTTTAGCCAAAACAGCTTACAGGGTCTCCTACACGGCCCATCTCTCCTGTGAGTCCGGTATCACCCTTTGGACCCTAAAAAAACAAAAAACTAATCAGAAACAATTCATACAAAATGATGGAGCTATATAAAAATATGGGGTTCTTACAGGTGGTCCTGGTTGTCCTTGGAAACCTTGTTCACCAGGTAAGCCTCTTGGACCCTGAAGGGAAACATTGTATTTTAGCAGATCTGCATGGTAAGAATTACAGCAGCTCTAAATAAAAGGCATTCAGGGTCTTATATATGGAGAGAGAATGGTTTCAACTTTTTTTTAAATAAATGAATGACATTTAAATAATTATTTCATAAGTTATTGATCTGTTGTATTTTGGCACTCTTCACTCTCCATACAGCACAGGAACATGGAGTAATTGATTAAATCTTGAAGTAAATAAATGTTGGTTTTAAACAAAATCAAAACAGTTAATAGAGGCATATGTAATTAATTCAAAATATAACGAATTAATTTTGCATTGTCATCTGTTTAAATTAGTAGCAACCTGTTTAAATAATGGTTTATTATGGTTTCTAATGGTTTATTTGTTGTAATTTGGCACTTTTGGCACCCTACATACAAACTGTAATATTAGACAAATATAACACAATAATATGCTCTTTTCAAATGATTATTATTTTTTGTAATCTCTTTATTGAGAGAACAATCTAAGCAAACAAAGCTATCTGCAAAAGTTTTCACCCCCTACACCTGAAAACTGCACGCGTCGCCCTGGGTGACAACTGCCACCATCAGGTGTTTGGAATGACTGAAATGTCACATTGGAGCATTGGATCTTCTTTCTTCCAGAATTGGTTCATTTCTACCAAACTGGAGGGATTTGTCTGACTGTGAAGGACGTGTTGAAGGTCATTCGACAAGATCTCAGTGGGTTTAAAGTCCAGACTTTTGACCAGTGGAGTCCAAAGCCCTCATCCAGGTTATTTTTTGAGCCATCTTGCAACAAAAAGTGACTTGTTTGCTTCAGTCCATGGGATATTTTCATCCAGATATGTTTTCAGGTAAATCTGAGAAGGGCCTCTGTGTTCTTTCCAGTCAGCAGGGGCTTCGGCCCTGGAACTTCCTCATGGATGCCAGTAATATCTGATCTCCTTCTTGTTGTTCAATCAAGACACTGACCTTACCTGAGGACAGCTTTATTTTCCCACTTTTTGCATGACTACGTTTAAAATAAGTTAGGATACTGTGGAAATGGCCAATATTTTTTGTCACTCATTTCAGCAAGTGAAACTCACTTAACATATGGGTTTGTTACATAGAGAGTGAAATATTTAAAGCCTTTATTTCTTGTCATTTCAATGATTGTAGGATTATAATCATGGAAACAAAGAAAAGCCAAAATCCATGTCTCAGAAACTTAAAATATTAAGACGAAGTTGAATACGGGAAGCTCATGGTGCCACCCCTGAATCAGCTTATTGACTCAAAACACCTGCAAAGTTTCCTGAGCCTTTAAACTACGTTTCCATTACAGGTATATTGCTGATATTACGCTAATTTTGAAAAAAAATAACATTTTGCATTTGTGGTGTTTCCATTAGATACGAAACACAATTAAAATAACTCAGGAATAAGTTTGATAAGTCATAAAAACACGCGCCTCGCCATGATCCTCCAACTAATTCTGTCTTGTCAATAAAACACAAAATAGTTTTATTGACAATTTATTGGAAGCTTTATTCAGTGACGATGAACATGTCATGTGAAACAGGTTTTTCCATTGCAGTTTTGTAAAGGAAAAACTGCAATGGTATATAAACCAATATAAACCAATAAACCAATCTTTATACAGCGCCCCCCCAAAAAAAAAAAACTAGTTGTTTTTTGTTGGATTTTTTTTAAAGTTGCTGTCTTTCCACTTAGCAAATACGTTTTCAAAATTGCACAATTATTTAGTCAGTGGAAACGCAGGTAGACTTGATCAGCAGAACACGCTATGACTTCTGGGAAAGACGGCCGACTCATTAAAGATCATTGCTGAAGGAGCTGGTTGTTCACAGAAAGCTGCATCCAGGCGCATTCACAGAAAGTTCAGTGGAAGTAAAACGGAAATGTGCACCGGCAACAAGGACAACCTTGAGAGGATTGTGAGATAAAATCCATTTGGGGGAAACTTAACAAGGAGTGGACTGAGTCAGAGGTGAGAAAATGACCTGGACTGTTGACAAGTGGTTCAAAGTTCCCTTTTCAGATGAAAGTAAAGTTTGCATTTGATTTGGAAATCGGTGTCCCGGAATCCGGAGGGGAAGATGAGAGACACCAGAAGCAACGATGTAGATGACCTTTTGACCTCTACGGATCTAACCTGAGCTTCCATTCCATCTCAGTAGAACCACGCCGTAATTCATGCCAAGTTAGGCCCAACCAAATTCTGAGCGTAGAGATATGGATACACTTTTCACAAGCTCAGTGTTCCTGTTTGAAATGTCCTTTTTTAAAAATTCAATCTTCTTTCATATTCCAAATAACTGAGACGGGGAATTTGGAACTTTGATTATCTGTGAGTCAAAAATCACCAGAATTACAAGAAATAAAGGCCTGAAATATTTATCTCTTTGTGTAATAAATCCACATTATATTTGAGTTTCGCTTTCCGAAATGAGTCGCAGAAAATCGACCTCTCGGAGTAACTTCAGTTCGTCTCCCCAATAAGGCTTTCTAACCCTCTGCAGACTGATGAAGGTCAATAAACTTTTTATCTTGAATGGGTTACTTTTCAAGGCCGTTTAACCAACTTCATGTTGTCGATTTGAGTCGTTTCCTGGTCGCTCAGGTCAAGCAGCAATCAGCTCCAGGGGTTACCAGAGGAATTGAACTTATGAAAACATTTTGATAAGATATGTGATTAATGTAAGCTACTACAAAGTATAGGGATCAACACAGGTACAATTTGTTTACAGTATGTTATATTAAGGCTCCACTAACAGTGATGTGTTAAGCTGTCATAATATACAAACTAATTAGCACATGATGTCCTGAACAGCTTCCAGGCTGCCGAGTTCGCGAGACAATTTCGTATGTCCAGAAAAATCTCTGCTGACATCTAGTGGACATGTGAGCACATTACCAGATGTGCTTTTTACTATTTTCTTAGAGGAAAGGCAGAAAAAAATGTGAAAAGACAGAAAGCATCACCAATTCTCCTGGTTTTCCTTGGTCCCCTTTTTCCCCCTTCTCTCCCGGTTTCCCCTGTGAGGGGAGAGAGAGCTGAACGTTAGTTTAAAATTGCGGCACAACGTTAAAGCAGAGAAGTGTTTTTAAGTGTGAGTGTCTACTCACCGGCTCTCCAGGCTCTGGGATGACATTGGCGACCTGTCAACACAACGCGTCACACAATATGGTGACTTAAGCTGCAGCAGAGGCTTGAGCTGCACATGGAGAACGGCTGGTGGTCAACTTACGTTTCCTGGAACCCCAGGGAGTCCCCGTGGTCCAACTTCACCCTGAGGCGAGAGGCGGCACGTTAACAGAGTTTGCATGCTAACTACCTCAGTGTGGCCAGTACAAAGCAACAACCACAGCGGCCATCTTGTAGCGTTTCCCAACACTTACCTTGTCACCCTTTTCACCTTTTGGTCCAAATGGTCCCTCTGTTCCTCTTTCTCCCTTTATTAAGAAAAGAAGAAACAAATCACTGAGTTTCCACACATTTCTGGCACATCAGTTTTAAATATACAAAAGAGAAATTTCAATGTTTTTATTTTATTGTCAAAAATATTGATGCCCCTCAAACTTTTCTTTGTTACATCACACGCTCAAAATTGCCTAACCCAACCACCAGTACTGGTTCACTGGTGGTGACCCAACCGTTTATGTCAGTCAGCCCCAGGGAATAGAACCGGTGCTCCTAGATCGGCTGCTTGGCAAACACCAGCCAGTAGCACATCAAGTAGCATAACATGCAGGTATTTAAGGTTCCCAAGCTGCATTTTACTTCAAATATTTTAGATGTGCTCCACGAAAGAGTCAGCAAAACGACAGATTTCTGTGAATATTTAGATTCACGTTTCACAAAAAAAGTCTGAATACTGAAACACAAACTGCTCTGCTACCTGCTGTTTTTGGGGCTGCCCTCACCCTACTTGAATTTGGATGAAATTCAGTAATAAATAATATGCAAGGTAAAAGCAAATGCGTCGTGGTGCAGCAGTCTACAGCAGTGAACCAGTACTGGTGGTAAGTTCTGATCCATCAGGTCTGTGCTTCAAACTGGGAGTAACAAGAATGGAAAGCCAAACTTAAATCAGCTGCTATAATTGTTTAGTGGCCAGGCTAGTTGCTGTTAGCATCATAACTTCTGTTACGTATCATCACAAGTTATTTTCCACCCAATACTGCAGATGATTCATCTGGGCTTAAACAAAAGGTCTTTCATTCAGTTCCAATCATTATTTTTGGTGTTAATTCCTACCGGGGTCCCTCTGTCTCCTCGTGCGCCATCAGCACCCGGTTGACCAGGGGCCCCACCTTCTCCCTGTTAAGAAATTTACATGACATTATAAAGCACACTTTCTGTTTCAATGAAAGTATCTTGGGTCCTAAATAAGAAAGGGTATGAACTCACCCTTTCCCCTGGGGGACCTCTTGGTCCAGGAGGCCCTTCGTCACCCTGCAGATAAGAGACATCGCCACCAAAATGTCAGCATTGCACATGGAGAAGACATATGCCCCCTCCTGGGGTCACGCGTAATGCGGTTTCCCTCGGTCTATGTGTGTTCCAGGGTTAGATGAAATCGTGGTACCTTAGGTCCGGGCTTCCCAGGAAAACCGTCTGCTCCCCGTTCTCCTCTGGGCCCCTTGGAGGACAAAAAAATCCACATTAAGAGAGCGGCCATTTAATCGCAAAAAAGCTCTTTACAGGTGATAGACAATATGCCACACATAAGTCTGGATTAAAAATACGCTGATCAAATGCTTCACTTTTGGAAAAGCATTTGCCCCATGCAGATTTTCACGTTTTTGGTTTTCTGTGATGTTGAAATGTTTCAAAACCTAAAGAAATCTGACAGTCACAAGATGACAAATCAAATTTGTGCTCTGATTTTCACCCTCAAAAGCTTTAATGGCTATTTAGTGTGTGTGTGTGTGTGTTTCCATAAACGTTTGGCCATTAGATTTGGGTCTTAAGCTTTCTGAGCTATTTATAGATTACAAAATGGAGCAAAATACATATCAAGAAGTGGATGTGACACAATTGCGATCAGGTCTTTGAGGTTTGTACTGACCACAGAGCCATCAGTGCCTGCAAGGCCATCCAGGCCGTCCTTCCCAGGCATTCCCTTAAAAGATTATGAGATAAATGGTTACAGTAGCTGAGGACAAACTCCAAACCTTTAGTAAAGGTTTAAAAAAACAAACAAAACAGAATGACATGTTTTTAGGATTACAAATTGAACTCACAGGTTTTCCTGGCTCTCCTGGTTTACCCGGAAATCCTAGTTCACCCGGCAGACCCTGGGGAGACACAAAGGAGGTACTTGGGTGTCTATCAGTTGTGTCCTACACATGTTTATTTCCATAACAATCTCAGAAGGTAATGTTGAGCACTGATTTCAGCTTATCACTCACAGGCTGCCCCATTGGTCCCGGTCCCCCCGGTGGACCCGGCGGACCGAGCGGACCCTTAAAAAGAAGAAAAGAAAACATTGTTTGAATTGATATTTCATCATGTACTTAACCGTTAAATGTGATTTATTTATTTTTGTATTACAATATTGAAAAACAAATATAACAACCAACAATCATTCAGGTATAGATTATTGAGGAATAGAAAGTGCACCCTAGGTGTGTAGCTTTTATGTTTCTGGACATAAAGATGTTTTATCAAGAATTATAGAATTATTAGAATTATAATAATAAATAATAAATCTGGTCTCATGGGTGTAAAACACAACAGATTTATTACTCCATATGGCATCCAATGCAACACCTTGATCAATCTTTTTTAACCACTGAATGGTTGAATACCTACTGTGTTCAGTAACATTTAGAATCCAAAGAGTGTTTTCTTTTGTCTTGAATAAACACACATGAGCCTTAAAAATTGTCCCAGTTTATCTCATAAACTGTGGCATATATGTAGCATGTCTTTTCTTTATGTTTATGCGGCCATGAATGTATTTGAATCATTTTTAAAAACAGGGTGAATACATTTTTCCGAGCTCAGTTCTCCATATTTAAAGGCTTAGAGCCTAAAAAGAATATCTTGCATCACTAGTTTCATTTTCTTGAGGAAACTGTACATATTCTATTATGGAAAATAAATGTATTGCTTTTAAACATAAAATGATTTCATTTTTTTCCTATTGTTTGATTTAAATTTTATTAATGTTAGATTTAAAAACAAAGTTATTAAGAGTCCCAGAGAAGGGTCTGAAGGCCACAGGTTGAAGACCCGTTACAGACATGTTCATGTTCCCTCACAGAAATGTGAAACAAAATCAATGACAACAAAAATCCTGTATCTACAAGGCAAATCATCATTCCTCCACCGCCATGCTTTACAACAGTTAGAAAGTGCATATAGGCTGAAATAAAATCAAACAAAAAAAACAAACATACAGCTCTGCCTTTAAGCCAAACATCTTTTCTTTGGTCTTAATGTACATTACCATGAAGTTCTTGTGGCTTATTCAGATGTAGCTTTCAAAACCTGGAAATTATTTATTTATTTTTTTTCTAATGAAAAGCAGTGATTTTCTGACAGACTTTCCAAACAAACCACATCCTTTAAGCCTTGTTCTAATGGTCCGGTCATGAAGTTAGACATTTACCGTGCTGACTAACAAAGTGTCAGTCAGAGTGCTTGGATCTCTTTTGCTTATATTGTTCTTAATAGAATTGCTCACACTGATGATGATGATGATGAATTTTTCAGCTACCTTGGCTGCCTTACAGTAACACCTTCCTAAATAACTACAATAATAAGTAGGAAATGTGAGAGCTCCTGTAGCCTGGGTAGGAGTAGCGCTGATGAGCCACTAGAGGGCGACACGCAGCAGATTTTCCCTGCTTGGTGTTTCTATCCGCAAATACATTTAGCACATAATCTTGTACAATTTGCTGCTAATATATATATATATATTGTCTATGTTCCACTTATTGAAGCAAAGTGTTAATGGCCAAACATGTTGCAGCTATTTATTTAACTAACATGAATTTCTCATCACTCCCTATAAAACAGTCTGCTACTGATGGTCCAAATGCTACTAACAGAAGTTTAGTTAATCTTAGCATTTAAGACAGTTTTAGTTTAATGAACAAATGTAGTAAGTCACACTAAACACAGTGAGTCAATGTTAGTCACCATGCTAGCGACATGCTACTGACAGCACTTTAGCTAACCTTAACAAGTAAGTCAATATTAGGTACTTGAAGAAGCTTTGACATAACTGTGTAACACCAATTAATTTGATGTAATTTTAGAGGATTATGAAACAGGAAAGACTCGATTTATTGTGGATTAAAGTGACACTGATTCATGAACATCAACTTTTTAGCGAGAGCATCAACACCAGCCAGATAAAATACAATGTACCTGATCTTTTTGGACTAAAAGGGTTTAGCATATCAAATTCTTTGTAACCCATTAGCATAAATTCAAAAAAAAAAAAAAAAGAGAGAGAGACAGCAGCAGGATATAAAGTAAACAAAAATTTGTGCACATCCATATAAGTAAAATTTAGGTGTTAGCAGGTCTATTGTGACGCTTCTGTAATTCCTAAAGTTAATTTGTCACATTTGTTATAAAGGGGTAATAAGAAGGATTTTGTTCCTACTGGAGGTCCAGGAAGGCCGTCCACTCCCGGCAGTCCATTTTCACCTTTCTTCCCCTGAAAGGAAACAGATTGGATGAATAAAATTAAATTTAAAAAAAGAACATCAGTGAGCACTTCGAAACATTCAATAAGGTTCATATCCACCAGCAACAACTCCCGCCTCAAACCACACAGGGAACCCTATGCAACTGTTTATTCTTTGGGAACTTAGAAAACCACTTCTGAAGAAATCAGCTTTCATTCAAGAACCATGAAACCTGGAACAGTTTAATGCAGAATATCGAGAAGTTTTAAGTGACACCTACAAGTTTGTCCGTTTACATCAAAGTTGGGCTTTTCTGTGTGAGCTGTGGTTGTTTTCCCGATGCAGCGCAAGATTGACTTGTTGAGTTTTTTTTTTGTAAGAAAACTCTTTAAAAAATTAAATGATGAACAGAGCTTAATCCTAATTTGGTAATTAGGATCAATTGGAATGTATGTATGAATTTAAATTACTTTTTTTGGCAAACTGCCTCAAAGTTGAATCAGAGCTATAGAAATAAACTGAATAGAATTGAGTTGAATTGAATGATGGCGAGATCTATGGTAAAATAATTAGCGAACAAACAAAAAAGGAAATTAGTGTAAACTTGTTACATTTTCTTCCTCTAACTGGAAAGTATGTTTTTGATACCTTTTCACCCCAAAATAAGCAATAAAAGTATATATGATTCATGCTGATATCGTATTGGGTCAATATCAGCATTGTCCAATACTCTAAGCTGTGATACCGGTATCGTATTGGAAGTGAAAAAGGTTTTTCCTTTTACTCTTTCAAGTGTTAAAACTACTCAATGCCTTATCAAAAGAATTCAATTAACACAAATCCTCAGAAGTATCAAATAGACTCGGCAAAGTGATGGTTTAATTTTGCCAGTTTTGATGTGTACATAATACACAATGATTCCAGCTGGAGCTTTCTCTCATCACAGCAGGTAATTTTGCTAATTATTGAATGCGGTTTTTGATATTAACCAACATTTTTAACTTAATTATTTTTCACATTAAGCATTTTAGAATGTCCAACCACCAGTACTGGACATGGTGACCTATGGCATGCTTTCATTTCCTGCACAGCCTCTCAGAATGATAACAAAACACATTAAGGTTGTTTTATTATCAATTTAACGTAGGATGTCTAGATGGGATCAAAGCAAGGTCTCTCTGGAACTTGATCGGTCCAACTGAGCATCTGTGGAGTTTCATTCCAACACCCTGTTACTGATAAGTCTATAAGAGGCTCCTTATGTCTTAATTTCCCTCCCACAACATCAGAAATGATCTTGGATGTCATTTAAACATCACATTTTATCAGTTAAAAGTTGTATTCTTGCATATCAAGAGTTGAATTTTGTTTAAAGAATGATAATCATTTTTAGCTTAAAATGAGCATTTATCTGGCTTTCTTTCTCTTTGCAGATTCAGTGAAGCACAGATTTTATTTCAAAATGTTTTTTTTTTTTCCCAAGCAAAGCTAATGCAAAAAAATTGTCATTTCATGGTGATCTCACAAAATAATTCTTGTGTGTTTTAATGGTTTTAAAGTTAAGAAGGTCACTGATTGAAAGTTTTATAAGACTGGAGAAAGCCAATGTTGGATATTCTGTTTGGCTTAACAAGCAACACAGGTTTCAGTCGTCACAAACTCCCTGTAAATACATCAATGTACAGAGTTATTGCTGATTAAAATATTTTCATGTGTCTTGACAGCTATGGCCTTTTTCTTCTCACAGAAGTTTAAATGACCTTTGTTAAGAGCACCGACAACACTCCATGCCATGACAGAGATCGGGTTTTTGGTTTATTTCTGACGACAATCTGAAAAGTGCCTTTTGTCTTTGGACAGAAACACTTAGCATCCATCTTTGGAAAAGCCAAATGCTTCGTTGGACCATAATATGTGCTTGGCAAGTTCATATAAAAGCTTAATTTTTTCCAAAGTGAACATACTTTGTTCTACTATGTAACAACAACGTATCTACTATGTAACAACATACCTACTACTATGTAACAACAAAGTCACTACTATAAAACAATATAGTTACTACTACGCAAGAACAAAGTAACTTTGTAGTAACAGTAATAACATTACTATATAATATAGTAATAATTATGTAATAACAGTAATGTTACATGATAACACTTATGTGGAACATTGATACTTCTGCAGAATTCTGTCTATATTACATTTGTCAGTCTTGCTCATGTTGATGAAAAAGAATAGAGATTAGATTTTTTGTGAAGCCTATGTTGCGGATTTACATGCAAATCTAAAATGTTAACCATTGTGATGCTTTTTCCTAATACACAATGCAGACACCTCGATCAACAAAAGATTTATGTCTGCATGTGCAAGTAGCTTATATTACCAGATTAGCCACATTCAAGTTCTGGATCAAAGTCTTACCATTTGGCCAGGATCGCCGTGCTCACCAGGCAAACCCGGTGGACCAGCAGGACCCTGAGAAACAAATTATCAGTCAGAGTTAATGCAGCCTGAGTGGGATATAAAGTCAAATAGCGTTTTTTCCCTTGACATCACAAGTCAGAAGCTAAAAGTAATTCTTACAGCCGGTCCTGGTCGACCGTCTGGTCCAGGAGGCCCAGGAGGTCCAGGCTCTCCCTGGAACAAGAGCAGCATGTGGGAGTATGAGCAATAATAGAGAATTATAAAAACATAAACTAAGGTAGTAGAGTGGGACAGGCTACTGTCTGGTCTCAGACTTTAAAAATGCCATTTTAGAGTTTGTGATGGTACCCAATGCTAATCTTAGGTAGCAGGTATTTGGTTTTATTGACTTAATAAAACCAATTATTTAAGTCCTGCATAAAACTCTAATCACTAGTTTAAGCTCAGGATTTCCATCAAAATCACTAAAGGACTGACCAGAAGCCACCATTGGTCAGCATGTGACTCAGTGTGTGAATGACTGAATGCAGTGTTAAGTGCTTTGGAGTCCTCTGGGCTTGATGGAGTGCTATAAATACAGGCCATTTACCATTGGTGCACACCATGCTAACTGGTCTGTGCAGCCAAAAACAAATGTTAACATGGAAGATAAATTCTTTACTAGTTATAGTCTCATCAGTAGAGGCATACTTGCTAAAGGTTAGAACAATACCAATAATCATAAGCTGCCGCATGCTAATTTATTATAATTCCACTAGAAAGTGATATTGTTTTTGTATTTTATGTTTTCTTCTGTCTTATTTTTCACTTGCCTTAAAGTTTTGACAGACACTAACGCTCAGAATTAGTTTGACTCATTTTTAAAGAAAATTTCAAACAGTATTAGCACATCCCCAATGTTTGTACAGTTTTATTTTTATATACTGTAAATAATAATATCTGTGTTCATGAGCCAAATAGTTGAAATATGCTTCTTGGCAAATAGTAACTCACCCTTTCACCTCGTAGGCCTTCTTGCTGCACCTTTAATGGTAAATAAAAAATAAATAAATAAACTATCAGAACATTTCAGGTAATGGTTACTTTTACATTTTAAAAAACATTATTATGCCAGAAAAGCCAGACGACTCACTGATGAGATGATATGAGTGGAAGCTTCAAAGTTGGAGTTTGTAACTTTTATAAAAATATATTTTTACATATTTGTAAAAACTTATTATGTTCTGACAGTATAATATCAGACAGATAATCTATGAAATGATCAATCTCCTTCACCGCTTACCTGAGTAGCTATTGCTGTATGAAGAGATGCACCATTCCTGACCACAAACAACCAATCAGAGCCAGGAGGAGGGCCTTAGCACTGTCAATCAACCTCATGTACTTGCTGTTAAATGTGCTAATAGCGGAGGAACGGCTCACCATTACAGGAAAGCCATTTACCTGGCATCCTCAGTGGCTAACTAGATTTAGCATTCACAACAGGCTGTGCTAGCTGCAGCGTAGCAGAGAACAAGAGACGAGGGAGCAAACTGGGAGATGAGAGTCTCACACAGAGTATAATTGACAGCGCTAAGCCACGCCTCCTGGCTCTGATTGGTTGTTTCTAGTTATAACTAAGAGCACTAGGAGAATCCAGAGAAACTATTGCATTTCGCGGATGATCTGTCTCATATTACACTGTCACAACACAGGGATAGTTTCAACGTGTACAATTTTTTTTTTTTAAGTTACACACTGCAGCTTTAATTACATGCTAAATAGTCAATATTATTTCAGTCTTCTGACTCTAAATATAAATGTAAATCAAGCTTTTTTAAATGTCTCTTTGATCCTTATCAGAAAGTGGGTAGAGCACTGACTGCTCAGATCTGTTCCACAAAACCCCATTTAAAAAAAAAAAAAACAACCAACCTCTGAACTATTCCTTTAAGCAATAACTAAAGCACTCTCAAAGCTCAACCAGCCCAAATTAAATGGAAATCAGAGTTTCACTTCTCCGTTGAAATGTATTACTCCAAATTGTTCACCACTGCAGACATTTTTTTACTTTGCTGATACTCACCACATCCCCAGGTAATCCAGGAAGTCCTCTCTCCCCCTGTGGCAGAGTTCATGCAAGAACAAACATCATCAAGATGAAAATACCCCCACATATAAAGACCATGAAGCAATGTGATAATAACACAGCTGCTACCGTAATCCATGAAATGAGTCATGTTCAACTGTGTGCTTATTGTAAGCTGGAGCAAAGTGGAACTTGTGGTTGACGTCCCCTTGCACCCTTGCGGGACTGTCTCCGCGCGCGCCTTCTGATGTGTACGTACAGCAGGGTGTGGTGTTACAAGCAAATGTGCATCACTGGGAGAATCATCAAAGCCAGTAATTACAGACAGACGAAATGAACTCCGCTTTTTATGTTCTTAGACAAACGGAGCGAGACGGGTTTGATGGTGCAATGAGGAGACTGAGGAATGTCTGGGGAGAGCAGACTGTTAGCTTGGGAAGCCTTGGAAGATATCCAATTTAAATCAGTCGTATCAGCTCGACTTGTTGACGTTGTGCTCATGACAGTGTCCTCTTTTCCTGAGAATGGGATGCGAATGGCAGAGGGAAGGTGTGCAAACCTTGTTGCCTTTGATCCCGTTTGGTCCAGGTGCTCCATTCAGTCCTCTCAGACCCTGGGGGACATAAAATAAATAAATAAATAAATAATCAGAAAATCTAAATTAAAGTTTCCTTTTAAAACCAAAACCTTGATCATTTGATTAAACTCACATCTTTTCCAGGCAGTCCGGGTTTTCCTGGCAATCCGTCTACACCCGGAAGACCCTAAAACATAAACAAGGCTTGTGTCAAATGTTTTCAAGCAGAGCTAGGAGAAAATAGTTTGATCTATTTATTTAATCGTTGAAAAAAAAAAAAAAAAAAAAAAAAACAGCAAAAGAAAATCCAGGAGCCTCTGTTTTCAGGAACTACTGTTGAACTAATAAAGGCAGAGTAAAGAAGATATCCTACAGGAAACTGTATTTTCTATTATATGCCTGCAGGTCACTGAGGCTGCAGGAGAGCGAGAGAGAGCAGGACTTTCAACAGATAACACAAAGGCTGAATGTTGCTCTGCTGGTTTGTATATTCTTTTGTAGCTTTCAACTTGGCAGGTTGTTGGTATTCTCAGAGTTACAGTAAGGATCTACTTTACGTAGTGAATTCCCACAAGAGATTGATGTTTTAGTACTGGGAGCTGTGCTGTCTGTGCTCATTGCTAGCATATGATGCTAAAACCAGTTTAAAATGTGAGTCTCATAATAACTGTTCCTTTTTTATTTCTTTATGTAAAACTACTGCTAGCTACTGCTTTCTCACAAAGTGAGCCAATCACATTTCTGGCCCTAATATTTAAAAAAAAAAAAAAAAAGACTGAGAGAAAGAAAAAAAAAAGAATTGTTTTTAAGACAAATGCGTGTTCAGATTGTGAAAAAAAAAAAAAAAAACAGTCGATGAAACGCATTTTATAGAATTTAGAAGTACATAAAAGCAAATAATCTTCCAAAAAACAGCATCAAAGTGTTTCACCAATAAAAATGGGTGATCAAAAAATTGGCCAATAAAATCTCAGCTCAGTGCAATCCCTGGTGACTCGGGGTCCTGAAACTAAGTTGGAAAAATGTCAAAGTGGAGAAGAAAAAAAAAAAAAAAAAAAAAAGCTTAAGAAGATCCAAGTGGGCTGTTACTTTTTTATGGGAAGAAAAGTGAAATCAAAACAAGTTTAGGGTCGTTCCTAATGAGCACATAATGTTTCCAGGAACAAAGTGGAAGTCATTAATCTGAACTAATACGTGTGGCAAAAACACATTTCTTCATTTCAAACATCGGCCGCACGCGTCTTAAAAACCGCTTGTTTCCTTTATCACTTTACAGAGGAAAGTATTTTTCCAGTAGCTTTCACCAACAGGAAATTGTTCAATGACTGACTGACTGTTTGGCTCACAGACAGATTTTAACCTGGCAGCTGTGAGGTTCCCAAACCTTTTAAACAGCATCCTGCAATATGGCAAAACAATCAGTGTTGTAATTCTGACCTCTGAGCATTCTATAGAAGTGATTGTTATAAATTGCTCGTATGCATTTTGCTTAATGATGAAAAAAGAAAATTTTGACAGAAGAAAATAGCACACCTAAGGACTTCTGAGAGGACATTCTTTCTTGCAGCCCGAAGCGAAATCTAATATCCCAACAGCAGCAACATACACAGAAAGTTTCTCAAGGAAAGCTTCAGACATCAACAAAGCTCCAAACGCCCCCGCGGTATTCCAGACAGGAAGCATGGAGAGTGAATCAAGTGAACTCCATCTGTTTGCACAATTACACCCCTCAGTTCTTCAATTCCTCCGAGGAGAAAGAAAAAAAAAACAAAAACATGATCTCACCTTCTCAGAAAGTTCCGTCTCTTATCAGGATTTAGTTTGGTGGAGGTAAAAAAAATTACTAAAATCACGGTTTTAATATCAGACATGCTGGGGGATAAGCTGCACTGTGAAGATGAGCATCTGCTGGAAACGGGAAGAATATTAGGGAAGCGAAGGTTCTGCTTTTTAAAAAGTTTGGACCCATGTTAACTTACACCAGCTCCTGGAGTTCCTTTTTCTCCTTTCACACCAGAATCTCCCTAAAACGAAACAAGTGGATGGTTTTTATTTAAAGTACATTTATCAGGACATTTCATGTGATGGAGGTGAGGCACGTTACTCACAGAGACGCCTTTCGGTCCGGGCACACCTGGAATTCCTGCATCTCCTTGGATTCCCTGAAGAACATAAAATGAACGATTATATTTGCTGGACTTAAGAAGTCAGTGTCACTGCAATTTACTCTGGTGACTGACTGAAAACCGCTGAAAGAGAATTTAGACACTACGGCAAAATAAAACTCGCCTTGAGCCGCAAAGAATTTTCCAAATATGAACAACATCGAAGGTTTTATGATGACAGCTAGCAAAAGTAAACTAACGTGTATTTTTATTTTCAGATTGTAGAACAAACCGAATCATCTATTGCAATAAACAAAATATTTTTCAAGAAGGATGTGAGCATTTTCTGTAAATATGGAGAGTGAAGAAAGATAAGCAGCAGAGTTTGATGTTTCTTTCACTTTCTAACCACTTTTTCCACTTTCGATAAAGATACCAACATCGACATCTGAGGTTTAGTATCGACCGATTCGATACCGATTCGATACAGAAAGACTCTTCTGGATTAACTTAAAATGTTTCTTTTTTTAAACGCAGACATAAATGTTTTGAATTGAACATATATTTTATGACTCTGCTCTAGTATGTAAATCCACCAATACCTGCAAAAACTTGATCAAACATGTAAAAACAACTTTAATTTGTTCAGTGTGTGAAAGTAGTAGTAGAAAAGTCAACGTAAAATAAAGAAAGAAACTGAAACCGACAAAAACAATAGTTTGACTAATTTGGTTAAACGTGTAACCAACAAACAGCAACAAACCTTCTTTCAAATGGTTCAGAAATGCAACTACACATTCCAAATATAATTTAAAATAAATAATCAAGCACGATACCACAAAGCATTGAACTAAACAGAATATGTCTGCCCTCATTGATCAGGCACAGAACGCTTTTCAATATCACGACGGATACAGATATTGGTTTTAAATCGATGCATCCCTAGTTTTACTTGTAAAAGCTTGTCGATTGTCCTATCGAAAACCAATTTGAAATGGAATTGTGACCTCAGAAATAGGAAATGGTAAAAGGTTCCCAACACCAACTGATTGCCTACCTTCTGCCCGGCTAGACCTGGTAACCCTGCAGCACCGGCTCTGCCTGCTTCGCCCTAAACACAAAAATCAAATACATTCTTAAATCCTATTCTAAAAGCTTGTACTTTTTTTTGTTTTATTTTAACCAGCATTTAAAAACGGTCTACATCTTACTTTGTCCCCTTTGTCACCAGTTAGACCATCAATACCAGGAACACCACCGATGCCCTGCGGAGCAAAAACGGATGTGTATTTATTACCAGACCACAACTTTTTAACCCTCAGAGTGAATAATAACAGAATAAGGCCTCCGTATCTCCAGGTCCACACCTTCTCTCCCTTTTGTCCAGGAGAACCTGTTAACCCTATAGAGCCTCTATCGCCCTGGAAACAGAAAATAAAAGTTCAGACAGATGGTTCAATCAGACACAGGCATGCAGACCAAGGCGAACCGTCGGGAACTCGACCTGCTAGTATCACAGACAGCTGAAGAAGTTAGAAACACGTACATGAGGTGAACAAATCACACAGGAGGACAGGGAGTAAAACACACAAAGTCACACAAAGACAAACAAAAACACTTTTGAGTAAAGGTTGGACGGCCAGAATGTGCTGGAAAGCTTGACCGAGACCCACTGTGGTCTGGTCACACGTTCGAGCCCAAGACTCAAGGAACAATAGCTCCCCATTGTCCTCTCAGAGATGCATTGTGGGATTGCTCGCTGATGTCACCTTCTGCTCCAGAGGAATTTCAAAAAGCGAGACCGGGTGAAAGTTAATGGCCCCCAAATTACACGGTACGCCATGCGTCTTACCACACCGCAAGACTTCCCTCCGCTTTACAAGTCACAGACGGTCGCCCTTTAATTATTTCAGGCTCATATTAACACACGGCACTTATTTTAATCGCCGAGATTCAAAGACGCGAGCAACGGGACGCCACCTGCAGCAGGTGATTCCCTGCTGCAGGTGATAGACTCAAACCCGAGTTTATAAACACAAAACAAGTCAGAGGCGCCGCATGTCAGGAGTCTAATTTTTGTTATTTCTTTTCTTTTTTTTAGAAAAGTTTACAGAAGAAAAATTGCAACGTTCTCGTAGAAAAAAAAAGCGAAGACAGATGGTGAAGCAGAATGTAACGAATGAGCGCATTGAAGTTTGATTTAATGCGCTGCTGTCAAAGCAGTAAAGTTTTCCCAACAGGAAGGATGGATAAAAACGGGAATCAAAAGATGTGTTTCTTTTCCCGCAGCAAGTCAACTTTTATGTAACATAAAGTAGAGCAGAATTGTGAAATTGAAGTAAATCGATCAAAGTTTTTCTTCTCCCCCCCCCCCCCCCGGAGGATTCTGAACATGGGTGGTTTTGCTCATCAGCTCCAACTCTGTCAAATATGATGCAGAGCATCTGTAGAAAATGTCAACGTGATTTAGGTCTGGGCTTTGACTAGGCCAGGGCTCCAGTAGGTTTTCTGGACCTTTCACAATGGCTATTAAGAGCTTCAGCCAAAAATGAAAAAGAAACAGTTAATGTTTTTAAACACAGTCATAATAACAAATGCCATTTGTTAACCATTTTCCCCAATTTTTCCCCCTAAAAATCACAGCAAAAAACCAAAATCTTATCAAATATTTTGGGTCTAGTTTTAAATGCAAATCTCTTAGTGCACTTAAAATAAGAAAACGACTACAAATAACTTTTCAACAAGATATAGGAGTTTAAGTCAATACTTTGATGAAGAAAACTGTAGTTATAACATAGGAAAATATCTTATCAAAATCACGACCTAAATTGAATGTTTTTTTATAATCTACAGAGATATGACTGCTTATGGCATTTTAGTCTTGATGTTCACATCAGGGATGTTTCAGATGCCCTCTGTTCTATTTATATTTTATAAATTTAGTGCTACATCTCTTTTTTATGAGGAGTTTAATGTTTAATGTCTATTTAGAAGCTGATTGCGGCACGGCAGTAAATGTCATTTAAATGGAGCTGAATGCAAAAGCTACACATGTGATTTCCTGTCAACTTCACAGCAATGCAGCACTTGAGCCGTCACATAAAATTCAATTAAAATACATTGAAGTTTGTTTCTGCAATGTCACTTTACATGGAATATATGTATATGTAAAAATACATATACACTCACTAAAGCACTACATAGCATGCCAGGAGGAGCTGGTAGAAAGAATAGATATCGGAAAGTTTTTGTCCACAAGCATTTTAAATATGTAGGACTCAGACATACACATGTGTGTGTTAGAATGAAACTCATGCTCAGTCTGCATGCCAGACCAGTCCACTTACCTTCTCCCCTCTGTCGCCTTTGACAGAGGATAGTTTGCCCTGCAAATAATTAATCGATAGGGATCAATTATTATCGAGGCTGAAAGAGAAGAGGAACAGTTGGAAGGCATGCAGTGTGGAACAACTTCAATTTGCCCTACATTGTTCAGGACAGCAACACGAATCTGAAGCTGTCATTTTATCGGACGATATAGTCTAGCTGTTTTGTTTTCACTTGGAAAAATAAAATATGCAGAAGTGAAAGTGCACACTTTAAAATTTTCATACATATTCGCCTCTTTCCCCTTTGATGCCCGGCGGCCCGATGGCACCCTTAGGGCCAAAGTCACCCTGAAAAAGGTAGGCACATTCACACCGTAAGCATCTGAAGGGACATAACGACGCCTGTTGTTGTGTCTCACATCAGACTATGATACTGCGGCGAGAGATGACCTTGTCACCCTTTAGACCAGGAAGACCGCGCGCGCCGACGTCTCCCTGTAGGGAATAAAAACGCTGTGGTCTCCTGAAATCTTTCAAATAAAGGATTCCCTCTTACGCATGGCGACCACAGATGGAGGTAAAGCGGGACGTTGCGTTACCTTGGCCCCCGGAGGGCAGGAGCAGTTAGCCTGAGGACCTCTTTGCTGCTCTGCACTAGTAGGTATCGGTGTGGGGATCCGCACGGGGGGGGCCTCGGTCACGACCTTTTTAGGGCACTGAAAATATAGAATTGATTACAGTTTGTGGCAACTTATTCCTAGACATTGAATGTTATCAGTAGCAAGTTGATGCTTCTGCACTGGAAGCATCAACTTCTTTTCTATAATATTTTGGAAATCAGGTAGTTTTGGATGTTGCTCCATATCTACAACAGTTGTATCTATAAAACTAACAGCTCTTTCACAGTGGTGCCCCCAAGGTGGGAACAAGGGGGCATAGGCCCCTCTTGAAAGATCTTGCCACTGGACCTCCAGGTCATAGAAAGATATACAAACTGCTTTTCTCAAATCAGGACATACAAAATAAAACGTAATAAATAAATAAAGACATTTATGAAATTTAACATAAAATACAAAGAGGCTTACATGAGGTGTCACAATCTGGATTGTTGGGGTACAGTTAAACGGTAATTTTCAAATGACTTTTATAAAATTAAATAAACTTCTGATAGAATGGAAAGCAATGCTGATTTAGTTTTCACTTTAAGGAATTGGTTATGAAAAGATTATAAGCACAGATGAGCACTTGTTTCTGTTCAGGAACCCAATATGATTTCTTGGCATGGCTGATAATACCAGACAAACCCCCAGGTAATGTATTGCATCACTCATCAGCATTATTAAATCAATTATAAATTAGGGGGTTTGAGAACAATTGGTTAACTTTTTTTGAAGATCAAAGGATTTCTCAAACATGCATGAAAGAATCAAGGCAACACTCTAGGATGAATGGCCATTACACCACGATGTGAAGCTCCAAAAAGTCAATTTTCCATAATACTGTCCCTTTAAAACAGAATCCGTACAATAGTGACCCAGTGTGTGTCTACAGGGAGTTCTACTCACCGGCCCGGTGGGGAGATCACAGCAGGTTTCCAGTTCTGCTTGTTTGGAATCACAGTAAATCATCATCCTCTGGAGGTCAAACTGCTCAAACACAGACAGGCCATTAAACAGATCAACCTTTAGGAAAGAGAAAGCCTCCAGAAAACTAAGAATTTACAAATAGAGGTGGGTACGCACGTCTATGGGAACGCTGTCATACAGTCTCTTGCCGATCACCGTCTTTCCCTGAATGTCTATGTCTTCCCGGTCTTCGATTGGCAGAGTCTGGATGTGTTTGCAGTCCAGGTACAGGGCGACAGACTTCGCCTCCACGCTGAGGCCGATCTTGTGCCAGTTGCGGTCGAAGAGGTTGTTGACTTCGGGGTTCTTAAACACAGCTCTGACGGCATCTTTCGTCAACCCGACTGCATTGTACTCCACGGCTTTGTTCTCACCGTCCAGACGGATGGACACCTGGAAGACACAGGAACGAGACGGTAGTTCAAACAGAATCAGCAACAGGTTCCTCAAGCCCTGATTTCTATCCCTCTGAATTGGGTAAAGTCATTGCACGTTGACATGTTATATTATTTAAACTTGGTGGACCAACCTGTGGGATTCCATATTTGTCAAAAATCTGCCAGAGGTACCAGTCTTCCCGTCTTGAGGTTTTCCTGAATTTGAAGGTTGTCACAAAGGCGTATTCATCTGGTAAACCCTGAGCGAACACATCCCTGCAAAATAAAACAATACTGTTAATACTTTCCTTTGGGCCTGTGTATACTGCCTATTAGATTTCTGTGTGTAAAACCCCACAGTGTACACTGTGTTTACAGTAAGAAAGTAGAACATTCTTCCTGCTTCAGGTTCTCACTGACTACAGTTAGAAGGTTAGTTTGAATTGCCAGAAAAAACAAAATAGTAAATCATATTTTGCATACAGATTAGCTTTACTACCTTTTAGCATTTTATATCTGGTGTTTCTTCATTTGAGGAAAGTATCAGAATCATTATTGGAGACAGTCTTTGTGCTTGAGATGCCATCTTGTTGCCTACTGTTATCTGTTGCTGCGCCTCCACTGGCCATCTAATTGCGCAATTTGACATTTTGAAAATAAATTTGATTAAAGAAACCGTGCCAATTTCAAAAGAACTCTAATTTGAGAATACGTTTTAGTGCTCGAATGAGGTGGTTATTTGGCCGTAACAAAATGAGCTTGTTTGGCAAAATTTCAATGGAAATCACTATAAATCAACAAGAAGGTGACAGGAAGTATGTTTTTTTTCGACATTAGCGGAATATTGACAACGCTTTGCGCACATTTGCTATGGAGACGCAGCTTGTGTGCTGAGCAAGGCAACATGAAGCTTAGTTGGTTACAAACTGGTCTTTTAGGTCAGTAGTTGTCACAGCATCTTCATTTTGTTGGACCCAACAATCTTTTTTTGCCAATTTGTTGCGATAAAACCTTTGCAATACCTCAAACAAGTTTTCATCAAGTGCATCTAGCTACAGAGCTCAGAGAGAATCTCTACTGAACACATAATCCCGATCAATGATAGTTTGTGTAGTTCTTCAAATAAGTCCAATTCTTACTAGAGCTGCACAACACTTCTTGACGTCTAAACAAATGAAGCATGCACAAAACTGTGAAGAAAAGAGCATTATAAATGGTTTGTGACTTATGTAATTCATAAGAGTTCATGGTTTCAGACATGGACAGCTCTTACGGCCAAGATAGTTAAGAGTCTTTTAAAATAAAGGTCTAACAAATACCAAGCACTATAGACACTACCGCATCAAAGTGTGGGGCATATAGTGAGACTTTTGTTTTGAAGATCTCACAGAGGTCAAACTCTGTATAACTAACTCTTTCAGATGACAGTTTATGAACCACTATTTCCTTTTCCTGTTTTTGCAAAACAGGAAATGTTGAATGTTTCTTAATAAAAACACCTGAAGCTGTGAAGACATAAAAATAATCTGCCTGTCCTTCATGAGTTAGTTACTCTTCCAGTGTGATGTTTTCTCTAGTTTGGACAGAAATCTGAAGCACACTGATTGGTTCAGGCGGCGCTCACTCACTCTGTTTGCTGGACGATCGGCATCGTCCCGAGGCGAACGTACGAACTCCGGCCTTCATCGACTCTGGTCCCCAGGATGTCTTTCACGTTGAAGTACTCCATCAGGTCAAACCCTGCAGCATCACAATCACATCATCCAGTTGGACTCGAGGCGTTCTTCCAAATCTCACACATACCTCCACAAGTTTGTGTCATTTGTTATCTTTAGGAAAAAAACCTGCACTGACTTTCTCCTTCAACCATCCAGGTTCAGATTATAGTTACATTTTAAGGCTGTTTTAAAGCTCACCCAAAAGAAGCGCATCATTTGAAATCATCATCCAGTTCACTCCACAGTTCAATGCCGATAGCTCTGAAGAATATTGAAATATTAACAAATCTTGTAAATTACACATGGATGCTTAAAGATGTGAATTGTTATCAAGATCAGGCATTGGGAATATATTCTGTATATATTCATTCTTATAAGTGAGAATTAACTTGTAAATGTAATACAAAAAAATAATAATTTAACATATTTTTTGCAAAGTTCACTCCACTCATATATAATTTGGTTTTAACTGCGACTCTGAATTGTTATGTTGAAGGTCATTTTTGAGGGAGATGATTTGAAAAGTAAACTATAATTAGGTCCTAACAGCACAAGTTTGACTTGTTGCGTAATAAACCGCAATTTAGTGTCTTTAGTGTCCCCATTTTGAATCCATGTGATTTTTAACTCAAATCATTTCTGAATTGCAGAAGGAAAACGTCTGTTCAATGCTTTCCGCATTATTTGCAGTGTTTTCATATGTACAATATATTTCAATTTTATAGTGCTACTTTTAGTTGCTCCATAAAATCCCACCGTTTTAATAAGCCTAATAGGTTTTTAACTTAACCAATATGTGAACAGTTGTTTTATTCACATTTCCACATATTTCTGAGAAACGTGACAAATAGAGCATAATCAAGGAGGACTGTGTAATATGCACAACTTTTACATTTATTAAAGCTTTTATTTTCAAAAATATTTCAACAGTTTTGACAATTTCATATCTAATATATGCAGTATGAGGCTTCGTTATTCAAAAACACTGTCCCAGTGCATCAGGAAAACACTTTGTGCCCCTTACAGTCTTGACAAGGGAAGTCTTAAAGAGACAGGAAAACCCAGACACACACACACGCACACACACACCAATGAGCACAAACATCTCCTGAGTATTGAGGCTGAGTTACGATTTTGGATTTCTCAGTGTTTAGTGTTTGAACTGGGTCAGAACCACCACACCCTGCAGCTACTGTGTTTGTGGTCTTTTTTTTGGGCCCGGGGAGCTGGAATCACCGCTTCGGCAGCCAAACAGCTGGAAAATCGAGCCGTTTGTTGTGGAGCTGCGATGTTTGCTGGGTTTGCTGCCAAAGAAAAAAAAAAGTAAAAAAAAAAAAACAACAACTAATACCCGCTGCTGGCGAGGCCCTCCGCACATCTACGTTATGCTTCGGCGTGTGAGTTAGAGCGGAGCGACCGCAGCCCACATTTAGGAGGTTTGGAAACGGCCACTCCCTTGAACAGCAAACAAATGCTGTAGCCATGGAGATGCAAACGTTCGGAAGGGTTTCACTTGCGCTTGGTCGCCAGGTTTTGCAGCGCAGTGCGCGCACACAGCAGGTGACCCTGTAGTGTAAAGTGAGTGTTTTTCACATGCTTCACTGTCGCTCGCCCCACCAGGCCACCTCCTGCCTCTTCTCAAAGACCTGAAGGAACCAAGCAGACCAGACTCTGCCAGATTCATACACTCTTCTAGATCCATGATGTTAGAGTATTCAATGGGAACATTTTCACATCTGTTTGTGGGAAATATCCCTTTACTTTGATCTGAGGCGTTTGGTGTTGTGACAAATGGGTGGAACCCTTAGAAATTGGCAAGAGAACCTGAGGAAATACAAAAGGCCGTTTTTTTTGTTGTTTTTTTTTTAAGCACATGATTTTGCCTGGATCAATCTGGCCTTGTGAAAATATGATTGCGCCGCTTGTTAAATAACTTAATAACTAAGTCCAATTCCGCAAGCCACATCCAAGGATAATTACTGGACCTGAAGATTTGATCATCAACGTGACGGACAAAAATAGGCTAAGAGGTCACAAAGAGCTCACAAAACTTTAGAACTCCAGAGAGCCACGTTAGCCGTTTCCATTAACCACAGAATTGCGTAAAATATATTTCGCAAAACTGCAATGGGAACACTTTTTTTCCACATCGCACGAGTCGTGATCAGCGGTATCTCAAGTAAATCTCAAGTAGGCGGGGCTTGTTGCTCCAATGCCTGAGCAAGACGCTGACGTCTTCTCTGATCTTCTTGCGGCTTGATAGCGGTTGAAGCTGTCGCAAACAACAACCGATCTTTTTATTTATTTATTTATTTATTTTAAAAAGTGCAACGTACATAAATTAAAAACATATATATGAGTTACTGTACATGTAAATGTACCAGTGTTTATCAGTAGTCCATGTTTTTGATGTAAAAAAATAAATAAATAAATAAAAAGTCCTACTCAGTTTATCTTTGTTTGAAAATTAGACATATAAGTGTGACAAGAAAATAGGAATTATTAACCTGACTCAAGGCTTATGCTGTTCCTTAACGTTGCACTGGGGAACATTTTAAAACTTTCTGTCGACATTATTACCAAGCATGCTGGAGTACGAAGCATCTTGGAGTCAAAGGTGAAAGCTGCTAAAACATTATCACTGGCTTTGTTTTGCCAAAATATTTCCAGTTTTTAAAGTTGCACGGCTAATCTTGCTGTGTGCAGCTCGTTTTTACAGGGTCAAAGGTGAGGGGTTAGAGTTCACTGGTTTAAAATGACCTTAACCTTTGAAGTCAAAATAGACATGGCCAATATTAAGCAGGCTGCTGAACCTGAACAGTTAAATTAATCAAGAACATTCTGTTGTTACACATTGCAAAGGTATTCAAAGAGCTGAATTATCCACTTTAGGTTTGGAGTTGGGGTTTGTGATTGATGATGCAATGTGTATCTGACTGATCAGGACAGACTGTTAATGAATAAAACTGTTTTTGTACTTTCATGTAATACATATTTGTTATTTATTCTGGCTAAATGACATATACTCTGTATCAGCATTGGCGATATGAGCAATGTATTTACACGGTATCGGATCGATACCAAAACATGCAGAATTTCACACCTCTTGTTTCCAGGTGTGTGTAAATAACTGTTTTCTTCAGTCACATTTTCGCAGCTGAGAATTCTTCCTACTTTTTCTTTTTTTTTTTTTTTTTTATTCTGTCACCAAACCGGTGCGGCGCACATTGGCTCAGCGTAGCATTTTGGTGGCTCTGAAGCTCACAGCTGTAATTTGGACTGGCAACTGACAAGAGTGTATAATCAGCCCCCCGCCCCCTTCAAAAAAAAGCTATTTTGGACCGCCGAGAACAACCAATGGGGCGATCTGTGGCGAGAGCCAGATGAGTTCACGGACTGGGAAAAGGCGAACACACACACACACACCCCTGCACACACGCCCGCACACACTCCTTTGATCGCAGCAGATGGCAGCACTCGTGCGGGAGGCGGGCAGCTCACAGAGACTAACGCTCCTTCTCAGGATCCTGAGGGGTCAGACGGGCCTGTCTGACTGAAACCACAGGTCTGCTGGCTGTCAAGTCCTAATCAGTAGGAAATTTCTTCACATGTATGGCACACTGGAAGGAGCGCTGTCTGTGTAACTGCCAAAACACCGTTTGTCTGGTACGACTCCACATGTAGGATGATGTGTGTCTGCAGAGCCACAACCCCGAAAAGAAGCACTTTGCTCACGCAGCTCCGACAGTTGCAGGCTTGGTAGTTCTGTCAAGGAGCCGCGGCAGAAAAAGATGGACGGGAAAACCCCGGACGGCTTTGTCCTGTCGGACGGCCTCAAACCTCAGGCTGAGTTTGATCCCATCCTGTCCCCAGAGGGAGCCACATGAAGGCCTCGGCTCCCAGTGTGACGCAGCTGAAGGCGCCGCGCTGCACTGTGGGCACGAGAAATCAATTCTTCTCTTTGCTTTTCTCAGCTACGAAACGGCCTTGGGAGAGACGAGAGAAACGGTGAAGGAGCGAAGCGGCTTCCATTTATCCCACTTTGTCGGGTCACAACCACAACTTTGTGTTCGCGAGGCTTTTTATGACTTAAATAAAGACTAATCACGGCAGGTTGTCACAAATAAAAGCCAGCGGCGTGAGTTTCTGTGCCACTGAGTTACTGCTTTGTTAAAATACATTTACAAACCTAGACACTGAAATAAATGGGATGCCGTTTGTGAAGCTGTACAGACAAAATTAACAACTTTTGGGTTTTTTAGCCTGAAATTTTTTTTTTCACCATGTTGAAAAACACACATAATTTTTCACAAACTAAATACTAATTTTGAGGCAAATATTTCACCTACAAAACCAAATATTTAGCTCTGAAGTAAATATTTTAGTTTGCAATCAAAAAACTTGATTACTTTACTGTTTGATTAGGCTGGAAATAAGTGTTTACTTCGTCATTAAATGTTTAGTTTGTAAAAGAAACATTTTAGTTTCCCACTAATTATAATTCAGAGGTAAATATTTAGCTAACAAACTAAAGTACTTGAATGCAGCCAGTTCACAGCCAAATATTTAGTTTGAAGCTAAATGTTTAGCTTCCAACAAAATTTTAATTCAATATTTACTTTGTAAACTAACTTGTTTAGTTTGCTAACTGACAAGTTAGTTCAGGCTGGAAAATAAGAATGTGCTTTGGAACTAAATATTTACATAAAGTAATGTCGTCCTAATGCATAAAATACCAAAAAATATATCAGTTTTAGATCAGGGATTTAAACTCAGTACCTTCTTGTGGTGAGAAAATCCAGGCTTCTTTCTAAATTCTGAGTGTGAGTCCCATGTTTTTACTGGAATGCCATTAATTAATCAAACTGTACATAATGAGCCATTTGGTTGTTGCTGCTGGAAGCTAAAGGTAGAATAATTACAAATGTCTGCTGCGTATATTGAAAAAACGCGTCTGCTTCAATCTCAGGAAACAAAAGATTTTCTCGTCCAATATCTTCACAGGAGCAAAGCTGAAATTAAAGATCTCAGAGGAGATGGTAACTGGATGAAAAAGGGGCCGCTTCCAGAACATCGTACCAAGCGCCACATGTACCATACTCGTCAAACCAGCGACTTATCAAAAAAAAAAAAAAAAAAAAAAAAAAGGTTTGGTGTAATTATTTTTGCGTCCAAGCGGAAAAGCAAAACCAAAAAATTACCACACACCCAGTGGCAAGAATGTGGGTCGGTGACCGCGAGTGCAAAGTGATTATGTCCTACCTTAATCCTGATCATGAACCCAAATCATCAGCGGACTGAAACATCGCTTAAACTTCTCAAAGTAGCTTCAGGAGAAACTCAAACTTTCTTTCATAGAAGTGAAAAAAAAACAAAACAATTTGTTTCTAACATATTAGCTTCAAATGTGTCTCCATGCGGATCATTATGAGTTGTGGAACTCATAATGGGGGATTTGGGGGATTTTGGGTTGAATTAGCTACTTATTTTGGCAACATGGCTGCCTTGTAACAGAGGGTGTTTCTCTGTATCTTTGGTGCTTTTTCATGTTGTTTCTATGACTGTTCCCGTTTCCACCCTCCACCCTAACACAGGCTGGTCAGTTCAACTGGAGACCTTTAAAATGCCCACGGGAGCAATGCGTTTGCCAGGCAACTTGTTCAAGATGCACGCTCTCTGCACCTCTTGATCAGGACAATCCAGGCCTTGGCAAGTCCACACTGATCTAGATTTAGAAAACTAGCTAAATGTCTTAGCCGATATTGAGGGGAGACAAGTTGATCGGATGCATCAACATCTGAAGGAACACTGCTCTACAGGTCTCTGACGTCTTAATCCTTGTTCTTGGATGTAGCATGTGTCCAAACTAGTCATGCCTGTGCATCTGTTTTTTCTCTTAAGATGATGAATGTGGGTGGGAGACAGACAGGAACTCCAATCCCCCAGAACGCTCTCTTGTGAAAACATCCGACATTTCAGGATAAGCACTATTCAAGACCGCTGAGAACAACCTGAAACACTTGAGTCTCTGGCGGCATGAAATAAAAACATCAACTGCCTTTTGTCTGACGTGCTTTAGTTGGAAATAGAGTGGCTAAAGCAATCGCAGCTGCTATTCCTGATTGACTGGCAGATGCTTGTACAGACCTGCTCGAATGATTTAATTTCGTCTCGCTGTTCAGCTGATAAAAACTGGAAAACAGCCAATTAGCTGAGCATCAACATTAAGGTCTAAAGCAGATGTCAATGTCAGCATTGATAGCAGATGTGACAGAACACAGAACCTCCAAAGCACCTGGGCGCTACAGCCAGAACTCTGAAGGACCAAGGTAGGGAGGGCTCACTATCATCAGTCAGTCAGTCCTGAGAGGTCAAGAGGGAAAGATGGCCACCAGACCCCAGAGAAGCCCCTTCACTCCACAGCCAGTCCAGCACACCCCAAGGAGCTACATACCACCAGACAGGATTTCCTAAGCCATTGCCTTTCGAAGCCACTTGATTCTCATTTCCCTTTAGTGCTCCATTTGGGGTTTCTCCCATTGACTTGGATTCATTTGGCAGAATTTCAACTGAGCCAGTCAGTAAACTGATGGAGGAAAAGTGAATGATGACTTATGTGCTGTTTTAGAATTATCGTGTCCCTGTAGTTTTAGCAATGGCAGCAGAGGAAGTGAATGAAGTCTACACTTTCCAGTAAAATTTGTAGCGTCAAACTGGCACATTACATATATCATGGGGAAACATTAGCGACTGTGTCAAGTTTGAAACTTTCAACAAAGGTCACGCTTCCAGGAAGCAATCGTTTCTCAATAGCCGAGAACCCAGACCCTCTGGACGAAGTGAACCATAGAAAGAAAATAAGTACAAGTAAAATCTAATGCAGTACAATGAAATGATAATCTGGTCTCATAAACACAGTAATATCTTGCCAGTAAGCAGTATTTCATGCGTATTCAGTACAGCCAGATGTCTTTTTAGGAAAGAAGCTGTTTGGAAAGACAGATCAAGGGGATTTATGATGATTACTTCGGTGTTGATGTGTGTACCAGTTTCTTGAGCAAACATTTATGAAAATAGTAACAAAGAGGAACATTATCCCACAGAAGTCTGTGAAACCGTCATAAAAAGCACTGACTGTGAGCTATGCCTGGTGAAGTAAGTACTACTCAACATATTTCACAGTCAATATTCCCTTTTACTTAAGACTTTATTCGTTGAGGTTTCAGCATTTGAAGTCATCTGATTTGTTAGGAAAACATCACACCTACTTATAAAAGTAAGTAAGCACACAGAAGGAATGGTAGACCAGTCAGGAACATGTATGACGACTTGATTTGAAAACACCTAAAGTCTCTAGAACCGGATGGCATAATTGGTGGAATGAACAGTAATAGCGTCAAAACATCAAAGTCGCCAAATGTCTCGGTCAGCATTACTACAGCTTGAATGCATTTGATAGAGGTTGTTGTTTTAGGTGAACTGGTAGTTGGACTGGGATGATAGATTGACTCTAGTATTATCTGTATGCCTCACGTGTCAATCACAGCCTCATGTGATCTGTGTCAAACAAGGCAAACATGCAGGTACTCCTGGCTAATGCTACCTCAAATTTTCAGACACTCCAATCAGCCCCTGATAATAGATTGTTATATTGCTACATCATGAAACCATTTAAGTCTTTAAATGGCGCCATGTCTAGACATGCCGACGTCTTCTAGACCAAAGATTCTTCTGGTCTTCTGGGTGCCTGCACTATTTTTTTCAATCAGAAATAATCTTTTCATCAAGTGGTGAGTCTGGATGAGTATAAATCTCAGAAAAAGTTGTACTAAACTACAGCGACTGACTAAAATGCTTAACAAATTGATTGATTGATTGATTGATTGATTGATTGATTGATTGATTGATTGATTGATTGATTGATTGATTGATTGATTGACTGGTAAATGAACAGCCGTTGCCGTTATTTGTTCAATAAAAACTGAGCAATAAATGACGATGCAGCTAAGATGTAGTGAGATATTTGCACAAGAAGCTCCACACAAAGAGAAAACATGATCAGATTTGGTGTTTTTGCAGTGTAACCCCCCCCCCACACACACACACGTACACCCCCTCCCAGCCACACACACCTAATTTCTAGTTCTATATATAATCACATTTAATTTGCAAATACCACTGTGCTGTTGGGAGCTAAACTCTTCTCCCAGCTTGATATTTTTGAAAAGCAGTCAGGTGCTGGCAGTGGCTTCATATTGCCAGACATATATCTCTCTACATAGATTTGAAAAAAAAAAAAAAGCCATAAATTTCCTGTTACCATGAATTTACCATTTGGATGCTGAAGCAGCTTTGAAAATCCTTTTGATAAATATTCATGAAGCGCAAATCAATGAAAACCAAAATCTGCACAGAACATCAATCGAAACACATCCATTTAAAGAAATATACAAATGTGATGTGCAAAGGTGGGCTGACACAAATCCACATCACTTTGTTTTGCAAATGCATCACGTTTTTTTTTTCCTTTATTTTTTTTTTTTGGATGGCAGTATTAAACGAGGCAAAAAAATGAATGTGCCAGAGAGGTAAGACCTTCCAAGTCATGAATAAAAGCAATTTACTCTCCAATCAGATAGCAAAAGGGGGAAAATTGCAAGAGCTGGCTGCATCTACGCATAAAAGAAATGCATTTTTTTTCCCCCCTCTCTCTCCACGCATAAAAAAAGCCCAAAGTGGGAGTGCAGGAAATGTTTTGAAAAATGAAGAGTTGACTCTGAGGTTGACTTATGCTGCCAGCTGTCCGTGTTGCCGCTGGGAAAGCAGCAGTTTGCACATACCTGGAACCTCTTCAAGACCATAACTGGTGCTGTTGGGCTTGAAGCGATCAGGTTGAACCTTCATCTTTGGACACAGGACATCTGGGAAGAAAAGACAAGTGTCAAGACTCAATCTTCTACTAGAAATATAAATACTAGCTTCCATCTTCTACTGGAAGTATCAATAGTGTTAGTATCAATCTTATCCTAGATCAATAGATTCATCTTACGCATTACTTTAGGTTTAGATTGCCCTTTGAAATTTTGTTTTATTTTTTGTATTGTAGTTCATCAATAGTGCCTCCATAAAGATTTTGTCTCACTTTGCTCTCAAATGACAATTTCTTTGCAGCTTGCTAAAGAAAAATGCACACAAATCATGTTAACATGTCATTAAAGTACCTATGAACTTTGTTCAAATTCTAACATTGGTTTGAACAAACTAATTCAAAGACAAACCACCTAAAAACACCTAAAGATCAGAAGTTTTATAAAATATCAAACTTAAATAAAAGTATCGGTATCGGTATTGGCAATACAGGCCCTGTATTTATGTGGTATTGAATCCATAAAGTAAGAAATACCGCACAACTATAATGACTAACACAACGTAGGGTGTGAGTATGAAATTGAGCCATCATGTACTTTTAGGAATGAAAATAAAAAAAATCTTCAGCTAATTTGTGTCCAAGAACCTTTATTTTGATTCTCCGACATGAAATCCAGCTCAACTGCCTGAATCCATTTGTAACAGGTAGTTAGTTAGTAAGCAACGCCTCAGCGGTCTGTCAGGGGTTGTTAGTGACCAAAGAGCATGGTGAAGACAAAGGAACACAGCAGACAAGTCAGACCAAAGTTTGTTAATTATGCCTGAAATTTGCATTCGACGTCCAGGGCGTGGCCCGGGGCCATTTGCGACCCTTGACATGTTTCAGTGTGGCCCTTGTTCACGAGTCAAAAAATAGCACACGTTTATCTCACCAGGCTGTTGATCGTGACACACTTGAAACAAATCAAAGTGAAATTTTCTTTGATAAAAACAGAGGCAGATAAATTTAAATAATTCTAAAAAGTCAACTTAATCAGCAGAACAAATGATTCGTCTTTTAATGTTAACATTTTTTCAGCTTTTTTAAAATTTGATAGCACGTAGCACCACTAACGTCCAATAACTTTTACTTGAAAGTAGAATCAGGCACACCTATAGAGCAAACAAATCAGAACTGAAAGTGACTTGTTGCATGTTCTTGTAGCCTTCCATACATCTAAAATGACTTAAAGATACTTTCTGTATAGAAATCAGAGTGGTATACTTAATTAAGGTTTTGTGCATTATTATTTATTATATTTGCACTTTTTATATCAAAAGAAACATAATTTGGCAAAAAAAAAAAAGTTTGGACACCCCAGCTGCTGTAACAGCTGTCAGACTGTTTAGCTAGAAATGATGCAGGCGCTAGGAGTGGTGTGTGAGCTGAACAGAGCTGGTGCAGACACACTGCCCTCTCTCGCTCCGTTTCTCGCAGACTTCATGCATCTGGATGCTTGATGTCCAGACACAGACCTGTCTGAAGAACAGGGCAGCTGTGTCGGTGGGGAGGGTGAGGTGGGGGGTTGAAATGTGGTGTGGTGGGTTCCACCTCCACACTGGAAACAGCGAGTTTCATATTTCCATACATGTGTATTTTAGCGGCGGTGGTGACAGGGAGAGGAAACACCTTCGGGTTAAGTTGTTTTTGGCAGGAGAAACCCTTCTACTGGAGTAGAGTCACCGGCCTCAGTACAGCAGCATTCACTGAGACGCCATGTTTGAGCTCAATATACAGAAATGTTCGTTTGGAGATTACATTTAATCTAGACTCTTTAACCAATACAGCTCAGCCTACATCCCATCTGTCTGGGCCACTTAGCAACAACTAGATTTTCCAGGTAATAATTTCTCCTTATTGTAAAAATATCTGTGTGTTGTGCAGTACCTAATAAAGTGCCATAACCATTATATATCCTATAAGACTCTATGCTAAATATGCCACAAGACACTTAGGAAGCGCCACCTGGTGTTGAGAGTTAGCAATGTAAGTAGTGAGTAGATAACATTTGAATTATTTATACTTTCTACGTTTGCAGAAGATATTCATTTCTTCTATAAAAAGGCAACTTTCTAATATAGGCTGTAGCTATATAAGCATAGAGAAAGGACGCACCATTTATGTTTAAATTTTAATAAATGGCATTTTAATGAATAGGCTTGTTGTAATAAGCAATTAATTCTATGATAAATTAAAATGAGCTCAATTTCTGACGACTAATGTTTCTTGAAGGGCTTTTTTTTTTTTTTTTACAGAGTCTTCATAATCCATTTTATTTATGGTTGCAGATATTTTTATTTCCTTTCTATTGATTTTGGTTGTTGTCTTTTATTTTGGATGTTTAAAATATCTTCCAGTGTCAGTGTGGTGAGTTCACAAAATCAAAGTTTATTAGTCTTTCATAATAACTTGCATTATTATGCCTTTTTCATTACATTATTTAACAATGGCACCAAAACGACTGTTGCAATCATTTCCGGGACAATTTATCAGCCAGCAAAAATTGTTATTCGGTTATGCTAGTGATGAAGAGTGTGCATAAGGAATGGTCAGACTCGTTGATGTTTTTATTTATTATTATTTACCACTTTATTCCCAGTGAATGCATTCATATTTATGAGGATCATCTGCAGAGATCATATCTGGTGGGCCATCTGGACCAAAACGGTGTGGGCCAAATTTCTGTCCCAGTCCATACCCATCTCAATCGAATGTGGTTCTAGCGTCCAAACGAAATTCTCCTTTCCACTATTAATAGCTGAACAACTCGTGTTTGCTCCCTTGACCACAGGTCATAAATATTCTCTGTGGCTGAACTGAAACACTCCAGCTTTCCTGCTGTTACAAGCATCTGCAAAATATGTGCCATGAAAACCTGCAATTTTCTAAAATCACAGCTCTAAAAAATCTCCGTGTCATAAAAAGCTCTGGAGGTTGATTCTGAGGACAACTTGGCTTGTTGTTTTTTTGCGGCGTACAAAAACTAAGAGGGAGCCCGACGTGAGAAACCCGAGTGGCTCGTTTATCTGTTTGGCGTCTGAATTTCTGAAAGTTACTTTACAAACGTTTGACGTCGGACCGAAGGCTGCTGCTGTATTCAAGTCAAAAGGTCACGTCTACCTGAAGTTTTCTAAGCGATAATGGAAGACCTACCAAAGAACATGTGTTTATAATGCCAGCCCCAGCAGGTAGACCAAGAACGGCCACTCTCTGGATATAGTGACGTGCGTCACACTTCCTTAAAGATGATGTTGCTCGCACAGCTCTGAATCTTAAAATGCTAAATAACAGAGCAACTCCCTGCAGCTGTGGTTCTGAAGGTATAATTTGGGGGTGCGAGTGCGAGTTATATTTGAAGCAATGTAAAACCTGCCTTTGCCTTTGCCTTACCATTACCGTCCTACAGCCAATATTTTCCTTTCTCTTTTTGCTGCCGCAGGTTTCGATAAGCTTCTAATTATTTGTGCCCTTTGATCGTTTCGTTTAAAAACTCTCAGAACGTGAGTTTTTGCCACTCAAGAGTCACACTTCCAAACTTACCAGCTTAACACCTCAACTGCTCTAAAGAATCAATGGAGGATAAACGGTGTCCGTTTTTAAACGTACAGATTAAAAGACGAGTACGTTTGGGCGCCGGGCCAACGTGAAACATTAGAGCTGTAATTTTCTGGGTGAAAATAACTGGCACTGCCCAGTGAGCCACTCGCACTGACCACGGATGTACATGGAGGTCCACTTGCAGTAATTTCTTAAAATGGACAAAAAAAGTTGAAGGGTTTTTTTTTGTTGTGGTTTTTTTCACTAAATGCAGCCTTTGGTTACTTCAAGATTTCCTACATGGCATTCTTCAAAATATACAACCTACAAGATTCAAGATTAAAACCTTTAAAACCTGTAGGATTGTAAAAACCGGTAAATAAGTTTTAAGAAGTAATTCTTTGAAGGGAAGTATTTTTTTTTACATCTACCAAGTCAAAATGAACAACATATTGTCCTTCTTGTTTGTGGTCTTGCAGTTATCAGGTTAATTTCTTCCTATTTCGACTTAATTTAGCAATAAGCTAACAGAATGCAGAAACAAAATATTTCAACTAAAGGAGGTTTGTACCTATTAAAACAACACCAATAAACCATTTCTGAAACCACTGTAACTTTTGAATAATAATTATTCAAAGAGAAGTTAGTTATTTACAGCAAATAAGGAAAAGATTAGGATTCTTGACGTGAGGTTCTGGTAGAAGGTAATAAGCAGTAAATCTTTTCGCGCCAGTAAGTAACTCTTGGGGAATTTGTGTAGTTTATATCCAGAGTAGCTGGTTCTGTAGGCTAACAGCTAGTTTGAGAAGAATCAGCAGCAATGCCGATTTCCACCAGTACAAAACAATTCAATCTACACGACATCACAGTGGAGGTGAAGTTACTTGAATTTACTTTTTTTTTTTTTAAATCATAAATTACACAGGAAATATAATTAGGAGCAAGTGTGACAAAAATGGATTTCATACGTCAAACACAAAACAGAACTTGTAAAGAGTTTCAAAGAGTTTACAAGTTCACAGAACAAATTTTGCAGCAAGATCATTGGTGCCACACTGCCGACAACCCTTTATTCTCCACGCAGACAATAATCTACATCTTCTAAAATAAAGATGATTGTAAAAGACGTCACTTGCTAAGGTGTGCTCAGAGAGAGCAACTATGTACAAAATAAATGCACTTCTTTACATTTCAATAACAATTCTTGGCTAATTTTTCACTTAGGATAGGTCTCACTATGACTGTGACCAATAGTAGTGAATATTATAGCATTATATATACCTGTATATAGATATAGTTTGGCGCAAAGTCTGGGACTACTTAGTGTGACCCAGGTGCTCTGACTTTCCAATCCAGTCTCAGTGGGTTTTAATGCTGAGCTGCTGAAATAAAAATAGTAGCTACACGTTGCCTCTCAGCAACAACCGACAATAAAAAAACTAAAAAAAAAAAAGGCCATGCCTTTAAGACGTGAAACAAAAACAAATATGGAAAAGGCACTTACAGAGAGAAATTCCTTGCCCCATTATACAGATGAGACAACTATTAAGCTGTTAGGGTGCATTTTTAACCCCAAATTAGGTGATTTATGAGAGTGTGTGAGCTACTTTCTAAGCCTGTGTGCATGTGTTGAAAGAATTTTCTCAGCACAATAGTGGAAAAACCGCTGAGGTTTTAAGAGGAGAGGCTTTCCAGTGCTAAACGCCTCTGCTCTGAGGCAGCAGCAAGAAGGCAGCGACACCACAGATACGTCTTGTTAGGAAACTATTATTTAAACTCCTTTTTTAAAGAGTCTCCCCTCACAGGCTTCGTGTTAGACCAAAAGTTGATAACACCGGGTGCATGAGCAAACTCTCTATAGTTGGGGTGGGGTTTCGTGGTTGGGTCGCGCCAGCGCAGTGGTTAAAGGTTAAAATAAGGGGGCCAGTTGAATAAAGGCAAGGTTCAGCTTGAGGTTGACTCTCCATTGTGGGTTTTCAGGCCATGCAGCAGACAGGGTTAGTAATGTGTTTGAAAATAGTCTGATGCATAGGAGTAGGAACCGGGGGGGCATCAGGGAGACATGTCCCCCAGTTGTGAAAAATATTTGATTTTGAAATCTTCCGCTCGCGTGCTTTTATTTTGAAGGTGCACCACAGCGCCTCCTCCCCTCTTTGAAGGGCTCAGAGTGTTTAGGAGGCAGCGGGAGTATGAATGGGGTAACACGGTCTGCCATGTTTGTTCCATCAGCTGGAAATTGTGCATCTCTTTTTTCCCCTCCATCGTTTACGTTTGTGTCGCTGGTGTTGCACATGAAACATAAATCCACAAGAAAAAAGAAGAAAGCAACAATATGTGCTCACTAAAAAAAATAAAAATATAGTAACACACAGTAACTTTAATCTGATAATTTAATTGTAAGTAGTATTGCGTTAGATTATGCATTACAAGGGGTCAGATTAGAGTAACGCGTTGATGAAACCATTGTTTGACGTTTTTGCTCAAACTATTTACAGATCTGTGAGGTTTGTGTCCCCCCCAATGATAAACTAGTTCCTATGCCGATGGTCTGATGGGTGACTTACTTTCGCACAATCGCCTCCTCAGCCTGCCTCGGATTTTATCAATGGCGTTGAAGTCGGTCACGTGAAAGACGTGGGCATTTTTAGGCTCTGCTGCGATTTCCTCCAGCTCTTCTTTCAGAGCCTCCCCGATGCCCACGGCGAACATCCGGATGCCAGCTCTGGCGGCTGCTTTGGAAGGTTCCAGAACGTAATCCTGACTTCGGCCGTCTGTCAGCAAGATGGCCACCTTCTGAATGCCACGCTCAGCCGGCCTCGCGCCGTTCCTCTCTGTGAAAATGTTCGTGGTGGTGTAGCTGATAGCGTCCCCGGTCATGGTGTTTCCCCCTAGGTAGTGAATGTTACGGGCAGCTCGCTTCACGTCTTCCAGAGTCCTGTATCGCCCCAGGGTAAACTCCGGGGTCGGCCTGTCACTGTAGCGAACCACTGCCACTCTCGTCTTGTCGGGTGCTACGTCGAAAGACTCTACCAAGTTGGCTACCCATTGCCTAATTTTCTCAAAATTTTCCTTTCCCACACTGGATGAGGTATCCAGAATAAACGCCAAATCGTAGTGGACATTCTTACAACCTGCAACAGACAGAAACACAGGGATTCAGTTGAGTGTAGTTGGGACAGATTAAACTTCCTATCTTTGTATGAATATTTCATGCTGATGGTTTTACCTGCCCTCTGTGCATCCACTCCTTCCCCGGAAAGAGTCAAGACCAGGACGAAGCAGACCAGGGTGATCCTAAATCCCAGTCGGAATTCCATGTGGGCCTTGTCTTGGGTCTGTGTTGTTCAGCTTATTACCACCATCAAGCTCTGGAAAAATCAGTGGAGACATCAGGCAATACAGCATATCCTCAAAGTGTTGACAGTGCTTCACTTTTCCCACATTTTGTTGTGTTATAACTCTCTAAATTCTATTAATCTCTTTTCATAAAAAATATATTCCATTGTGACAATGTATTGTTTTTGTTTTGCAATGCCATGTCTCATCAGTCCACAGGACTTTTCCGAAAAGTCTTCAGGATCATCAAGATGTCTTGGTAAATGTCACTTTGCTAAATTTGAAGATACAGCCTTGGAACTCTATTAAGGATGTAATTTCCCTCTTCTTGTTGAACACTGACTTTGAATGAAGCAAATAATGCCTGCAGTGCTTTTGATGTTTCTCTGTGATCTTTTATAATCTCCTTGGTGCTTTATTTAAAATTACTATTGAAGTAAAATTGGTACATTGTACATTGCTGGGAAGGGCCATTACTCCTCCATGTTTGGATGATGATGTTACAGTGGTTTGCTTGAATCATAAAGCTTTAGAAATGACTTGGTAACCCTTTTATAATTCTTGGTGACTGTTTTTTATCTGTGGCTGAATGTGTGTAGATCAGGGGGATGATATGGTGTTACTTTTTGACAATTCGTTTTACCCTGCTTCATCTTGGCAAACGGGTTTGATTTGAGTGATAGGACTCAAGTTTGTGTGTTAATATAACTTGACCTTTGAGTATGACCCCAAGAATAGGAGAAATCTGTCAAAGGGCAAATGCTTGTTCAAAGCATAGTACCTCCTGTGGAGTTGGAAGATTGTTGTGAGTTAAAAACTTTCTGTAGCCATTGCATTCACATCCCAGCTATAACAAGAGCCTTGCAGAAAACCAATTTAAAATTGTATTAAAACTCTGTGCATTTAAAGACACTTACACTCCTGGCTTCATCTCATGGCAAACTTTTCCTCCAGCCCCGTATATCTCTGGTATGAAGCTTGGCAGGAAATGTTCCTCATTCTCCGAACATGATAATTGAAAGCTAAGACTGGAATAAACATTTCTTTGGAGGAGCAAGTGAACTCTCCGTCCAGACAAAATTGGACTGACTGAGGATGGTTGAAACCTGATGCCAAGCTATGTCTTTCTATCCACCCACAAGACTGAAAGAGAAGAATGCGGAGTTAGTGAGCTTTGCTGATGTTGCATGATCGGCTTATTTTTAACACCCAGACAAAGACTATCTAGTGGATGATGAGAGTCAATCTGGTCACCAACTAGATCTTTTTTTTATTGGGCTGGCTGTTGTGTCTTAATGACACTGACAGAATCCCAACATCTAAACACATCTCAATTCTTGCAGTCCATAATTTGTAGCGTTTGCTGTTGCTGCTGGTCTAACATGTGACTGACTCCAGCCTAAACATGGGCTCATCCTGACAGGAACACTGTCTTGTTGTGGGGGGTTGTCTGGGAGAAGCTTTGGAAAGTTTGAGTTATTGGTCAAGTCGGAAAGAAGTAGTCCCCAAAGAGCTGAAAAGCTTTTTACCATCTTCCACCTTGTTTCAGTACAGTAAGATATTTCCACTGAACACATTGTTCGTTCATTTATTTTCCAGAGGAAACACGCAACCAAAACTATCTGCTGGCCACAGAAAAAAAAAGAAGAAAATATGTGTTCTGTTGTTCCTTAGTACAATGCTAGTGCACTTAAAAATGCTACTGAATGAATTATGGGTTGGAGAACACTGTTCATGTCATAATGAGGACATAACAATAAAACAGCAACACCTCGAGGGATGTTTGAGCGTAAAAAGAAACAAAGTGAGAAGAGGGGCTCACTTTGACTCTATGACTTTTTAAGAAGTCAAAATCTGAAAACGTATTTCCTCACTGAGGAGTGACAGAGTCATCTAGTTATGATGAGGAACTCTCGTTTTAATGAGATACTGCTCCTGTATTTATTTCCTAGCTCTGGCAGATAAACATAGAGAACCCGATGGTGTCAGGCTATAGTGTTAACCAGTACTCCAACATTCAATGGAGGTTTCCATAGAAGGGATTCCACAAGATCCATCTCTAGTGTACGTTAGACTCCTTAGGTTTGATAGACTCGTGTTTTTGTTCCTTCACGTTTTATTGAACAAGTGTCGATTCAGCTAAATGCTAATGTTACTTTTTCAATCTATATTTAGGTTTGGTTAGATTTCGTCTCCGTTGTCAGTCGAAAAAAAATTTCTATCATTTTTGACAACACAGCTTTAGTTCTTTGGTGTGTTTTTGTTCTCTTTTTCTTACATAAACAACATACAATATCATTTCTGTCTCATCTGACCAGTGCATGTATACGTCTCGTGTGCCCTGCCTTCAGATTCGTTATGTCTCTGTACTGCCTCTTTCTTTTGCAATTCTTCCATGAAGGCCAGATTTGTTGTGTGGACAAGGAGTAGTTGTTTGTTCCTCTGCTTCAATCACACTCAGGTAACTGATTAGGCGACCAGGCAATTTGTTTCACAGGATTTTAGTCAGAGCTACCAGAGAAAAGAGGATTTAAAGCAAATGTCTGCCACACTTTTCAGATATCTTACCCAATTTTGTACTTTGCATTAGTTTACAACATACAGTGGAAACCAAAGGTTCAGGGGTTTTGTGGTGACGATGTGATAAAGTGTCAAAAGGTTCTGTTTTGGTAGCATTATGCTAATGCTCCAATGTTATAAAAGACCATAGAATTAGGTAGAATGGAGTATTAAGCAAAATGGGCCTTAGAGGGGGAGGGGGTGATTGCCATAGTACCCTACTGTCTATGACTGTGTCTATGTTAGAAGGTGGAATAGTGAGGGCATTATGAACTTTTGGGAAAGCAAAGGCTTTCAGCCTCCAGATACTAATTTTCTTATCTGATTCCACTTAGAGTTATTTCTGCTTCTTGCTTTCCCTGTTGCTATTTATGAGCAGATTAGGTATGTGAGCTGAACTGCTCCAAACATCCCGAGTTAGGGTGAACGTTAAAATCTGGAAAATGAACTCTGGCCAGATGTCAGTGAAGTAGAAGAAGAAAATACAGCATTCATGCTATCCACCATGCTGCCCTCCACATGCTCTCTGGGAAATGTGATAATTCTTTTTAGCTTTCTTTCTTTTCTTTTCTTTTTTTTTTTTTTTTTGGATAAAGTTTACAAATCAAAGCTTTATGTTAAAGAAAATGGAAATAACAGGTATTGTCTGAACCATTCGAATGTTAAATTAATCTTATTTGTCAATCTTTTAGATATAATAAAGATTTTGTAAATTGTGTGGGGGTTTTTTGTGTGTGTTTTTTTTGTTGTGGGTCTGTGCGTGTGTGGAGGTGAGGTTTATGTATTTCTAGAATTTCTATCTCAAATTTCCAACTGGAGCTGATCAAATGTAGTCCACGACCTTAAAAGTGTTGAAATAACCCTCTAAGCAGAAATCTCAAATCAGATACAGACTTTAGCCTCACAATAAAGGCTTTAGTCTTCAGCTATGTTTTCTTTCACTCTGTCTGTCTCGACATCTTAAGAAGCAAAAGACACCTTATTTTGTTTTGGGGGTCTTTTTTTCTCATGCCCCCTTTGATATGACACTCTGGGCAGAGAGCCATATCAGTTGCATCATAACCTGCTATGGTTCTAAAACAGAACCGTAGACCAGCAGATTTACTCTGAAGGAAGTTAGATATACTGGGTTTTATCTATTAAAGTGGGAAGAATACACGTGAATGCCGCACTTTACAGATTTTTAAAAAAAGAAATTGTATGTACACACTAATATATATTGTTCTCTCATAAAATCCACTAAAACTAAAATTAAATTATAATATATTATATGGGAGGGTTGTAGCATCACAAAATTGTGGGGGGAAAAAATCTGAACAGTGGCTCTTTAGTGGACTGCTGGGCTTTGAACGAATCTGTCCTCCCACATTTATAGAATTCCATTTAAAACACGACCTCTGGCTCTTCCACTGGAGTCTATTCTCCATTTTTATGTGCAGATAAACCATCTGAGCTGACTGCTGCTGCTTCACTTCAATCAGCATGTGAACCTGAGTCCAGTTTCCTCAAAAAAAAAAAAAAAAACCCTGCAGGTCTGTGTCATCAGGCCGGTTTCCAGTTCCTCCCTCAGCGGCAGACCTGAGACCTGCAGCTTAGATGTCTATAACAGAAGCTCTGCGTTCATCATTCCTCGGATGTGAGAAACAAAACTTTCTGGATTTTTTATTTTTTTGTTTCTCTCATGTGTCACAGTGCAAAGAAGCTGTGGCACTTCTCCTCGGACTGTGTCAAAGTCTGCTTCGAAAATAAATTTACATTTATTTCTGAAGCAGTTTTAAAGTCACAGGAGCTGTAAAATAACATCAAACAGCCAGGAGACAAAAAAACAAACATAAATTTTGGCAGCAATTGACTTATGTCATCATTTTAAGAAAGTGAAAATGTCTTTTTTTTTTCTTACCTGGCCAGTGAGTCAGTCTCACTAGAGTCTCTCTCTCTCTCTCTGCCTCCAGTGCTCACACTCTGGATCAGCACGGCGGCAGCATCATTATAAGGTGATAATGATCCAAAAACAGGTTCCCCCTCCTGGCAGGCACCACAAATCAAGGTGAGCCCTGTTCCCTATCCCGGGTCGCCGGTCCTGTGCACAGAGTTCTGAAGTAGTGTTTGGTAGGTGATCTCCGGCAACCTTTCAGACGGCTGGTCGGAGTGGGAGGGAACAGCAGGCGATGGGGTGGAGGGGGGGAGAAAGTGTAGGGTTTCACTTGGGAGACGAGGTGGCTTCTGCTGTTCTCCACTGCCTGTGGCCTGCTCATGAAAAAAAAAAAAAAAAAAAAAAAAAAAACAGGCTGAGAGGCGCAGCCAAATATAGAGCCAACTTTTTTGGATATTTTTGTCTTTTTTTTCTCTCTCTCGTTCTTTCTGCCCAGCCAAAGACGAGGTGCAGCATCTCAGTAATGGCCTCTTGGTGTCCAGCCCCCACCACTCTGATGGCCACATAGGAGCCACCCTGGGTCTGGTGGTGGGCCGGGCTGCTTTGGTTTCTGCGCAGCCACACGCTTGTGGAGACGGGTTTTATTTAGACTGAGGAAAATAATTACAGAACGCTCCTGCTTGTACCTTTGTGTTGGTCGCACCAGTTCAGACGCTCTTGTGTTGTGCCTTCATTCCAGTCGGATGAAGGCCAGTTGATTTGCAAAGCACATTTTGTCAAATGCCATCTTCAAAAGCCATCAAGAAGAACTAAACAAATCAATGTTCTAGTTGTTATTAATGACAGGCAGTTCTGAACAGGTGGGATTTTAGCCTTGATTTTAAGAAGGTCAGTGTTTCGACTGCTTTGCAGTTTTCTTGAAGTTTTTTCCAGATAAGTGGAGCACGGAACATTACTATATCATCACCTTCTCAATGTAATGCTCAAAATTATTTTTCACAAAATATGCATTTTCCAAAATCACTGAAGAATATTGCTGAATCGAGCCTAATTAACATAGACAAAGGATTATATTGGGTGTTTTCTGGCATCCACTCGGCAGTGAGTAGTTTATGTCTTTTATTTTTTTATATAGTAGAAATGCAGTGGCGACATGCCAACTTAAAATTTATGTATTGGCGTCTTAAAAATGGTCTTTTAGACTAAGAGATCATTTTCTTTTGGTTCATTTTGTGGCCAAATAGAAGATATGTCCTCAAAGTATTAAATAAGTCCTTTGCTTTTTGTAAAATTGTCCTTTTAGTTACTTTTCATTGATTTTGTTGACGGCCTATAGAACTCTGGAATCGTTTCATTTTTTGTTCAACAAAACAAAAAACCAATTCATTGTTTATTGAAACACTAAAGTCAATTAAGTTTAATTGACTTTAATATCAATTAAAGTAAATTAAACTGTCAGTTCAACTTAGATACAACTTGAAAGTGCACTTTACTTTGATCTGTATCCTTAATGTGATCTTTAACTTGAAATTTATTTGAATGATTCCTGACAAATACTTCCTGGAAAATAGATTTTATTTTTTTTTGTGAATGTTTAGTAGTTTTGGATAACAGTTTAAATGCTAATTTTTGTTTTTATTTAAGGCCTTATTTAGGTCAGTTTTTTTTCCTACCCCGTGTCAACCCAGGATGGCGAGCTACCGGATCAACGCAGCTTTGCGGTAGTACTTAATTGAACCAAACTGCTTTATTTTTCCGGAACTATTGCCCTGGATCATGGACTAAAAAGAGTCAGATTATTGATTGATGGACCATTAATCACCCTGCAAAAAAGGACTGGGTGTTTTCAGGGTTTATTTTTTTATTATTGTTGTCTTCCTGTTGTGTTTATTGTTTATACTTATAGGAAAATATATTATTTATTGTTATTGAATTCCTTCCTAAATATATGCAAAAAATATAAATTTGAATTCAATAACTTAAACTTACTTTCTGTTTGATGGTGTTTTATTCACACACACGCACGACTCCTCAGCCGAACCTCTGACTGCCTATTACCATATTTGGCCATAGTCGGGCAACTAGCCTTAATTAGCGCTGCAGAAGCAGCTATTGCTCTTTTGAAACACTCTGCTGATGATGACACTGTCCGTGAGAAGATGAAGGCTACCTTTCATTACCATCCTTCAATGGTCAGTGATGAAAAGAAAGCAGCAAATGTCTTCTCTGTCGTTCCATGGTTTGAGGACACAAGGACTGGTAAAACAGCTTTATCTCTTACACAACTAAAATATTCAGTGGCAACAGTCAAAGGAGTTTGTCCTGTGACATGTGTATTACTAGCTTGAACCCCAACTCTTTCTAAATTGTTATGTCCTGGGGTAAGACACTTCACCTGCCTTGCATGCTAGTGGTGTTCAGAAGGCCTGGTGGCACAAGCACATGGCAGCATTGCTTATGCCAGTCTTCCCTTGTGCAACTGTGGCTACAATGTAGCTCACCACCATCAGCATGTGAATGACTAAATGTGGTGTAAATCACTTTGGGGTCATCTGGACTTCATAAAGCACTATACAAGTAAAGGCCATTTATCACTGAGTAAAATGCTTTTATTTATGCATTTCATATAGAACAAGATTTCAGAATCCTGTTTGGCGAAGGCACTGCCAATAAATTTTTGGAGAAGTGGCCCACCAGTCTCAAAGCCAAGGTAATAAAGGAAAGCCATGGCCTGGTACCACTGAGCTCTTGGATTTATTGCGGAATGCAGAGTTTTCTGCTGAAGCTGAGAATGGTATGTTGGTCCTCTAGGTAATTGTGACAAATTCATGTTAGTGGGATGATGGTAACCTGAAGCTGTTGGTCTGTAGGTTGGGATAGTGACGTTTGCCATTTTGCTCCTGCTGCTTCTGTTACCACCATCTGCACAAGGACGAAAGAGACCGTGCAAAATGTCTGCATCTTAAGCAGTGGGATGTTACTTATTGCGTGAACAAACTTAATCACATATTATTTTAATCGTGTTTGTCAAATGGGAACCCCGCAAATGCAAAATTCCCACCCCCCCTCCTTGACATTAGCAAAATATTGACAAAGTTTTGCATACATTTGTGATGGAAACACAGCAATTGAATGTATTTACATGGTTTCCTGGACAAAAGTTGACTTTAAACAGCAACCATGATTTCCTCTCAGACATCCTCTTTCTCCTCTGCAATCTCAAAAGGTTTTCTGTTGCTCAGAAAACCTCTTTAAAGTTGTTGTTTGATGCTTTGGCAATAACTGACATGCACTCCAATCTTATGCAGGGAACCAAAATGTATGAAAACACAGTGTCAATATGTGAACGTCATGGACAACAAACAAGATGGCCATTATGTCCAGGGATATTTGCAGTGTCTTTGTAGCCAAGGAACTGAAGCGCATGCCAGACTATGTATAGGCTCAGCGTGGAGCGGATGGTAAGTGGGCCGATGGTTTGGGGCAGATGTACGATGAGTGATTGTGTACGTCTGAGGAACCGTCTGTCGCCTTGTGCGAGAGGGTCTGAAGAGGTGACCAGAAGGCGGGTGAGCGCCAGGCAGCAATGGAAAAAGCCATCTGCTACCTGACTGACAGTCAGCTTCAAACCTCCCACATCAGATGGGCAATCTTCTACCAGAATATGGTCGGATATTCTGGTGTGAAAGTGCTGAAGCCAAATCTTTAAAAAGGTACAGTAGATCTGTCACCATGCCTGAGGAGTAGTTTTAGCAAATCCTGTTTCTGTTCTGGGGGAAAAGGAAAAAATTCACTGTGTGATATGAAATTTTGAATATGGTGTAAAAAACAAATACCACATCAGAACTATAGTAGGTGTGAGATAACTCTTATAGGTTAGTCTATAGCTAAAAAAATAATCAAAACCTGCATTCTCTCTTACAAGCAGCAGAGGGCAACACTTCTAGTTCTAATCCAAAATTTAAATGGGCAGTATTTTGTATTTTCCGGGCACATAGTGGCACAATCCAGTAACTGTTACAATTAGTTGTTACAAAAATGCTGAATATATCAAATATAACTTGAGAGAAATTTGACTTTCTAATTTAATGTCTTGAAATTGGGTCTCTGTATCTTTAAGAACTCCTGCTCTTTCTGAAACTCCGCCTTCAGGAAGTCATCACAACATGGCTCCTCATTTTTATCAGCGGCTCACATAATGAGCTCGGCAGATGGGCAGTTCCAGGTGTTTAATTGCTACTGACTAGTCTGAAGGAGCTGAGTGGGGGTGACAGGGGATGCTTTGGAGGAGCTGCATCTTGATGGCTTGGCCGGTCCACCAAGGCATTTTGCTCAGCTGAATGTTTGCCATGCAGATTAAAGGATTTCTCAAATATGCCTGAAAGGATCTTGGATTTCAAAATAGCCATGTTTTTGACTGGTATTTCACATTTTATGTCCAAGATCATAGAAAATAGATATTATGTATATATTTTTTATTTACTACATGAAATTAATTGTGAATTTATGACTGTTGGTTTTATTTTCTGAACCAGAGGCATTACAAAATAGTCCCAATTAGTTATTGCACAAAAATTCCAGTTCTTGATCTATAGGTTGGCGTTTCATCTGCAAATAATTTGACACTTTGAAAGATAAAATTCAGATTAGTTCAAAAGCAGGAGGTCAAGTACAAGTTGAGTAAATTACATATAAATATTAACATCTCCATCAAAAAAGGAGAGAGAAAACTGGGGAAAAGGAGAAAACTGAAAAACCCAGAAGGTTTTCATTTCATATCTATAGAAGGGCCACCAGGGGGAGTGAGAGGAGACATCACAAATAGAGCTATGATTTTGCATGCAGTTACTGGAGCATCTGACAAGCACTCAAAACTGTGAAGGTGAAGGTTGCTGAACACAAAGTAGCAGAAGCAGCAGAGGTCTCCAAACTTTGTCATATAGGACAAAATTATTAAATCAAAAAGTACATGCAGTTAAAAAAAAGGGAAAAAAAAGAAAAAAAAGAGAATGCTATAATAAAAAAATAAAAAAATTAAAAAAAATCACAGATTTTTTGTTTTGTCTGTTTAACAATAAACAAAACATGCAATGTGTCAGTCAAACAAAGTAGTCAGATTATTGGGTAGGAATGTGACATTTTAACCACTGTAGTTCCAAAACTTTAAAAAGGGATTCTTTTAGTTTCTTTGTGAAAAGAAAAGCAACCAATTCTTTCTTTTCTCATCAAAATGAAAATAATTTTGATTGCTTATTCTTTGAAATTGCTTCTTGTATTTAGCCACATGTAGAAAAATGTCCTAAAAACAAATTTGGTTTCGACAAAGTCTGCTTTTGAGTAAATGTCACAAATGGACAAATGGAGCCTAGGTGAAAATTCAAGCTGGGAGACTCGACCCTGCTTCTCCACATCATATAATCACCACGCTTCGCCGGAGTCAACCAGGACCGGACCGCCGTGCTGCTCCAGCCATTGTTGTTCAAGGACGCCTTCAAAAGTTCAAGCCACCTTGGGTCTACCTGCTCGTCAGCCGTGCTTTGACCCTCCTCCTCCCCATCTCCATCTTCGTCCTGACAGACTTCCTCCAGGAGCCCTCCACGCTCCTCCTTCTCCAGGCTCCACTCCACCACCAGTTTTCGGTCCCGGGGGGGAAAACTATCCCAAGCCGATCTCCTGCTCGCGGTAATCCTTGGGCACACAGTTTTCTGCCGGGTCCGAGTGCCAAAGATCTTGTACCATTAAATCTTTTAACTGCCATTTTCTTCACTGTGCGAGTCTCTCCAGATTGAAATGCGGTTATATTTACAATCAAATTAACGTGAGAACATTTGCTGGAGACCCAAATTTTTATCATTCTTAAATTGTGGCTGGGGGACCAAACAATTATTTCAGGACGCTCAAATGTCATCTTGGACAATGTTGTAAGGGGTTGACAAAAGAGGTGGCTGGTTGCATTGTACTTTCATGGGCCTAGTATAGGAACTGAAGGCTACATGGAGGCACTAAAATGTCGAGCCATCAACTTTTACATTGTTGTAAAAGTTTAGTGATATATGCAAATGCTTTTGCTTTCAAAATTAATATTAGAATGTAGAGCAGATCAACTTGATCTCATTTATTGCATGACTTGCCTTTGACAAATGGACAGCTGAACAATCTAAAATTGTCTTTGCCAGTTTGTAAGGGAGGGTTGTCAGTTTGCAGAAAAATTGCCAAACCTCAGTAATGGATGTTCCAGACAATGCATAGTGATATGTGATGAGGTCATACAATGAGCTCATATTTTGAGATGCACTTCAAATGACAGACATCAGTGATTTCTGAAGGAGAAACACTTGCACGGTTGATTCAAACAGAATCAGATTGCCACTTTGCAGTTGTAGTGTATTTTTATTTTTTCAGAAAGTAAAAATCAATATATATTTGGGTTACATATTTTTGATATTAATATATTAATCATGCCGTTTCCAGTTAAAGAAAAATACTCAAAAATTTTACATCAGTCAGTCAACATCCTCAGTACCTCCACGGTTCAGATCCTACTGCTGTGTCATTCTGTTGGATTGCTGCTGTATCACACCCTGTGTGATGTATCAGAAGCCTTGCTCTGTGCCAGGGCTGCCTAAGCTAATTAAGTCAATCTTGTCAGCAGAGGCTTTGCAAATAGGACTATGCATAACTTAAAGCAAACCTGGCATATGCATCTCTCACTACTAATTTACTTTCTGTATTAAAGTTTGGAACATGATAAACTGTAATCTGAAAAAAATATTTGACTCGCTATCGAAGGAGTTGGCAACTGCCATGCTGAACTTACGCTACACTTACAGAACCTCCACAGGGAAGGCATTGTTCTGCTTCATGATCAAGGGAATTTTCCTCTTTGCCTTCCAGCTTTCGGGAATTGCTTCCCTATTTCCCCCTACATCCGACTGTCTGTTCAAGATGTATCTTGCGGATTGCTTCCCGCCTCCCTCTCGGTGGCCCTTTTTGGCGCTTCCCTGTTCGCGTGACGTTGCGGGAGTGCTGGGATCTTTGATGTTCTCTCCAGCATACGGTTGGCCTCTACAAGCCCACTCCGCCTGCTGTCCTTTGCCTCGGACACCTTGGGCAAGCTTGCCTCCATCTGTGCATAATCCCCCAGTTGACGTGTTGGCTTGGCCCTGATCCTCTTCGAGGCATTGCTCTCTCCTCAGCCTGGGCCGCCTTCTCTCTACCTTGAACAGGAGGGTACTTGGGTTCTTGCGTGACACCTCTCCATTGCATGCGGCCTGAGCCTTGATTCTGGCAGCAGGTAAAGGAGGGGCAGGCTTGCAGGTGAGGGATACTGGGATCTCTTGACATGTGATGTCTCGCAATTGCCTTGCTCCGCTCTTCTCCACGGGGTTAGAGCGTGTCAGCTGCGGTCTATGGGATTTCTGTTGCGCTTGAGCCACCACTGGCATGGTTGAAGCAGAAGGACCCACAACTGCTTTCACAATCTCCTGCCTCATAATTGGTTTTGGCTTCCTCATAATGTTGTCCTTCAGCATCATGTCGAACTTACTGTCGGCAAGTTTGGCATCTTGTTGGATCAAGTGAAGTTTTTTCCTCTGCGCCTCTCTTACCTCCTCTGGGAGGTCCAGAGGGATGAGCTTGAGGGGCCGCGTTGGGGGCTGGTCCTCAGCCAGCCTCTCCAAGTCATGCCTGGGAGGCTTAAGCACCAGTGAGCCCAGCTGTGCCATGCCCTCCTGGGTCGGTGAGGATGCCATAAGCTGACCCAGTGACTCTTGTCCATGTGTGCCTGACATATGGAGGCCAGGTGTATTCGAGTTGAGCCTGTCTTTAGTTGCCCGTTTGATGCTCTGACCAGTCAGAAGCAACATGGCATTTTTATCGTGGGTGATTAACATTTCCTCTTGTTGTGCAGGTTCCTAAACGAATGAGACAGTGTGGACTCAAATTAGACCTTAAATGGAAAATACTATTTAATTTTATCAACTACAAGAGAATCAGTTTATTCAGAACATAAAGTTATACATTTTTACACTGGGTGGGATAATTTTTTATTATTTTCCCTGGAATCAGAAATTAGCGACAGACAGGGCACCACCAGTAATTGTTCTGGGTGAAACGCATACTGAGAACACAATGTGTAAAGCATTTCACTCAGAACTGCACATACAAAAGTGTAATTTCATAGATTTTTAGTCTGGTTTATTTTTCCGTTGGTTGGTTACTTAACGCTTTACATGTAAATCTCTTTGTACGTTTTACATGGTGTGGAGTTGCAGCCTCTCCAACCACCAAATAACTACTCTGTATGTACAGTGAATGAAGACAATAAGAAAGTTATCTATTGTTGGTAAGATATTGACTCCTTATTAAAAAAAAAAAAAAAAAATACTTTAAGCGATTTCCACCCAGAGCCGTTTCAGAAATGTTCCTTCAAAGTTTCTTTCTTTTTTAATAAAGATTTCATTTAAAACAATCTTAAAACATATCTCTGCATTTGAACCATACGTTTTATTTGACCGACCTTGACCGTTTTGGGTCTGCAACAACAACCTTACTGTATGAAACATATGTTACAAGACAAGATTTGTTACACTAGCTATACAGCTTATAGCAGCTTGGTAGAAAATAAGATGTTGTAAAAATCTGCAAATAAAAACAAAGAAAAAACTGTCACTTTATGGTTATTTATTTTTTAATTAATGTCTAGATATATTTACTGCTTTGCTATTCTTCATGTGTGCCCTAAATAAGTAAAAACTTCAAACCATCTACTAACATGTCATGATGTGATTCATATGTTTCTATCAAGAAGAACTGAAAAGTTGAAGACAAGAGTTGTTTGGTGATGATAGAAACTGATTCTGTGATTTCTTTAGCATCTGGTAAAAACAAAAACAAAAAAACAACAACAATGCATTTTGCATATTTTTTATAAGAGATATCCGTTGCACATTAGATGTTATAGTAGATACTAACCACTCTTGTTCTCTCTAGAGAGCCACAAGACAATCAAAAACACAAAAATAATCCCCTTAAGTATTAAATATAAAATACGTAACCAATTGTATTTGTAATTAAAAAAAACAAAAAACATTATTGAAGGTAGGTTTGCTGTATTAGGTATATTGAAAACAAAATTCACCTAGAGCTAAAACATAACTCTCCAAAGTTGATAGCATCTGTTGCAAACGACAGTAATAATAATAATAACAACTTTGTTTACACCCATAAACTTTGCTTCATTTCCCCCAATTATCAGTCAGCAACATAGCTGGTTTGATTCAACTACAAAACTAAAATCCAGATGACTGAAACTATTACTTTCATGTCTATGCAAGACAATATATTTTCCACAATGCTGCTGTAAACTGTTCCAAAGCAGCTAGTAACGCCATGAGCTTTTTACTTCCTTCGACAGTTGAACCAAACTGTGTACTCACGGAGTTGACGAACAGGTCTTGTCTGAATTGTTGCTGAATCATTTCTTCTCTGGCCTGAAGAACACTGTTGCTGCTCTCCCTCCGTTTGTTTGGCGCGTGCCGCTAGCAGCGCGGTTTTAGCGCCCTTAATGTAATTACGCAGATTAGGGTCACGCGGCGGCTCTGTGATCTCCAGCTGAGCACCGGGCGGGTCGCGCGCTCGGGCCGAGGCCTTTGTTGAGAAGAGTTTCTATTACCAGTGGAACTGGAGACTAATATGAAAAGGACGGGAAGCAGCTGTTTAAATGAATGACAGCGAATTTACCAAGATTTACATACATATTTTTGGTGCTTCATTGGCCACTAGATGGCGCCAGAGATCTCCTCTGCGCGCTTCCTGCTCGCCAGCGGTGGGGTTGTGTGTGACCTCATCGTCTCTTCACATGTAGCAGCCAGCGGTGGGGGAGCTGAAGCACAACAGCAACGCCCCGGTGTGTGTGTGTTTAAAAGCCCGACTGTGAGATTAGTATGTCTTAGAAGAAAAGGTGTATTTCAGCCAGGATTTGCTGTTGGTTCAAGCATTTAATTCAAATTCCTAATACTGATAATAAACATTTATATTTATATATATATATATAAATATTACGTCCTTAGCCAAGCCGTGCTGTCCCGGGGAGGCAGCCAATTGTTACAAATTCCCTCCGCAGCTAGGCAACGAGCTTGAAATGTACCACTAGTCTCTCTTTCTCCAGCGAGAAAGACAAGAGTGAGTCCGGCAGCAGATGGTCTGACCCCCACAGAGCCCTGATCTGAGCATCATGAAGTCAGTCTGGGATTACATAAAGAAAAAGTTTTTACACAGAACTGTGATCAGATCACCAAAAGCCTTCCAACGAGCCACAGGATGTGGCTCAGATCTTAGAAAATTGAGTTTTTCCAACTGCTGCTGCGTGCGGGTCAACTTTTACATAAAAATTGCTCCATGCAACACATTATTACAACAAAACAAGCATACAAGACTTGCAAGAATTTTCACACCGAGCAAACATTATGTCACTTTACAAACACAAACTGCTATAAACAAGAAAGTGATACATAATTATAAGTGAGAGGCACAGTTGCATGCCATCTTTTTTTTTTTTTCTGCTGCAATTACAACTTCAGGATCACTGACAGATGTTTGTACCTGCTTTGCACATCTGGAGACGGCTTGTTCTTTACAAAATATGTCAAGTTGATTCAGACTCCTTGGAGAGAATTTTCAAACATGGATTTTCATCAACTGAGTATCCTTCCCTCATCCATAAATCAAATTTTTGGAGGTCGGGACTAATAGTTGCTTCCACCTGAGCAATGTTACTCTGTAGCTCCTCTAGAGTCACCATTGGCTGCTACTCTATGAGATGTTCATAGCTTTAAAGGGGCAGTCCTATGTGACATCGACTTTTTTCAAGTTCTGATGCCTTATGATAATATTGGTATCATATTATAAGGTTATTCCTTTATCTGAAACATACCTGGAGTAAAACATACCTGGAGTAAAACATACCTAGAGTAAAACATACCTAGAGTAAAACATACCCAGAGTAAAACATACTTGGGGGAAAACATATCTAGAGTAAAACATACCCGGAGTAAAACATACCCAGAGTAAAACATACCTAGAGTAAAACATACCAGAGTAAAACATACCTAGAGTAAATCATACCTGGACTAGATATGTTTTACTCTAGTAAAACATATCTAGAGTAAAACATACCCGGAGTAAAATATACCCAGAGTAAAACATACTTGGGGGGAAAACATATCTAGAGTAAAACATACCCAGAGTAAAGTATATCTAGAGTAAAACATACCCGGAGTAAAACATATCTAGAGTAAAACATACCTAGAGTAAAACATACCTAGAGTAAAACATATCTAGAGTAAAACATACCTGGAGTAAAACATACCTAGAGTAAAACATATCTAGAGTACAACATACCTAGAGTAAAACATACCTGGAGTAAAAGATACCTAGAGTAAAACATACCCAGAGTAAAACATACCCAGAGTGAAACATACCCAGAGTAAAACAATCCCGGAGTAAAACATACCCAGAGTAAAACATATCTAGAGTGAAACATACCCGGAGTAAAACATATCTAGAGTGAAACATACCTAGAGTAAAACATACCCGGAGTAAAACATACCCGGAGTAAAACATACCTAGAGTAAAACATACCCGGAGTAAAACATACCCGGAGTAAAACATACCCAGAGTAAAACATATCTAGAGTAAAACATACCCAGAGTAAAACATACCCAGAGTAAAACATATCTATAGTAAAACAATCCCAGAGTAAAACATACCCAGAGTAAAACATATCTAGAGTAAAACATACCTAGAGTAAAACATACCTGGAGTAAAACATACCTACAGTAAAACATACCCGGAGTAAAACATACCCAGAGTAAAACATACCTAGAGTAAAACATACCCAGAGTAAAACATACCTAGAGTAAAACATACCCAGAGTAAAACATACCTGGAGTAAAACATACAGGTATGTTTTACTCCGGGTATGTTTTACTCCAGGTATAAAACATACCCAGAGTGCTGCCTTGATTCTTTCATCCACAAATCTGGAACAAACATCCAGAAAGTTGAAAAGCAGCTGAAACGTTGACCTCCCTTAAAACTATGCTACAAACCAATGTGTTTAGAGTTGCATTTGAACCATAATAAATTAAACGCTGACCAACATTTTACTGATTTTCTCAATTATTGACTGTGTGGTGTCTTCTATGACTTTGGATTTTTGCGTTTTTATGATGTAAACCATCTTGAACTGCGTTGTTGCTGAAAAGTGCTATACAAATGTACTTGGTTGATTGATGTTTGAGAAATCAATTAATCTCCCGCGACAGCCATTCAGCTGTGTAAAACGCAGTCACCCTCTATCACCACCTCACAGAGCCGCCCTCTCCTGCCACTCCCCCCAGTCAACTCCTCAGACTAGCCAGCAGCAGTTAGCAAACACTTGGTGAAACTGCTGAGCTCATCACAGAAGCTATTTCTCCGTGCAACACTGGTAAATATGTTGTTAAAGTTTTAACTGAGGAGCCATGTTGTGATGACTTCCTGAAGGTGAAGTTTCAGAAAGAGGAGTTTCTTAAAGAGACAGAGACCCAATTTCAAGACAAAGTCAATTTTCTCTTTAGTCATATTTGATACATAGCATTTCTTATAACATCTGAAGTTATAGTTATTTGACTGCACTATAAAATGGCACTACATGCCTGGAAAATACACATTACTGCCCCTTTGAATAATGTTTTTTTTTGTTGTTTTTTTTTACACTAACCTGCCCTGGATTTGTGCAGTAATGTTAGCATGAATACACTGTGGTTACGCTATTTCTTCACTTCAGTGGACCTCTGGTGACGGTGGCGGATAGGAACCACAACCTGAGACCTCCCCCTCTGAAAACGCACATACCTAATGGTTCAATTACCAAATATATCTAAATATACCCTAATACACACAGTGGAAACTATCTTAACAGATTCTGTAAATAAACTCAATCTACTGAAGGACTCCTATACCATGGCGTATTAGGGACACTTTTTATAGTCTCTTTATCTATAAATTTCTGCCAAACACTCAAAGAGATATTAAAAGAAAAACTCTGAAATTTCTGAGCCCCAAAAGTAAAAAATTTGAGAGAGAAAAAAAAAGAAAAAAACCCCAGAAATTTTAAGATTACTCTAAGAAAATTTTCAAGACAAAATCTTTAGTTTCTAGAGTCAAATATTTTCAAGTTTTTAAACATTTTTAGAGTCAATTTTTGGAGTCAAAAAGTATAGGGGAGAGTATAGAGGTTCTAGAAATTTTTCAGGATTAATCTCAAAACTTCTGAGATTTTTGTAGCAAGTTTCTGACTTTTCAAAGGCAGGAATTACCTCGTTTTGTCTAAAAAACTTCTGAGATTGAGCTCAAAATTTCTGAGTCTTTTCTTGTCAGAAATTTACTCCTTTTATCCCCATCTACAATGATGCTAACATGCCGCCATACCTTCATACCAGCTAAACTGAAGATGAATGTGCCGCTTATGCATATCAGATGGATGTCCTTAATACTGCCTGCAATCACATGGTGTTAAACTTTGATCAAATTCTGCTCCAGGCATTCATTTGTCAGCCTAAATATGTGCGGATGGGTGAGATAAGGCATCGATGTGATGTGTGCTGGCTGCAGGAATATCTACAGATCTTCATCACGCGCAGGCAGCTTCACCACTTTCCCATCAGCCCACGTTACAGTAAAAAGAGGGAAAGTGGTGCAGAGAGTTTTTTGCGCAGTGAGACTTTTACTCGCCGTATTTCCCATCATGCAAGGAAGGCTGGGTCGGTTTAAAAATCGTTCTTTTTTTTTTGTCGTGATCGTCCCGTGGCAAACAGCAGCACAACACCTGCTTATTGTTGAGCTTCATCATATCTCTGCCTCAGTGGAGACAATCCTCAGCACGGCCACTTGGCTCTTCTTACACGATCATTTAAGATGCGAAATTACAGGCAAGCGAAGGCCTCAACGCCCCTCTGCCACGACTCTTATTGTGCTGCCATCTGAGTTGTCAGCTCACAGCTGACAGCATAATTACTGCCGTGTGGGAAGGGATAAAACGGGATGCTGCGCACTCATCCTGCCACCGAAACATCCAGCTGCACGACTCGGACCACTGAGAGAGGAGAGAGGAGGGAGGAGAGGCTCAGCAACAGGCAAAGCAACAACTTACAACAAATCTTGACTCTTTTATTTATTTATTTATTTATTAAATGAAATAAGCAGGACAAAAGAATTATTTTGGCGCCAATACAGCGGTTAATTAGGAATTTATATATATATATATATATATAAGGAAAGTAAATTTTTCGCCAATAAACTGAGAAAATATGGGATCCATCTCAGAAATTTTCTAGAAAAAATGTGGAAATGTCTGAGTTTCAAGAGCTTGAAAAACGCCAACGTTTGGAAGTTTTGAAAAGTGGAACATTTTCCACCTTTGAAATGTTGACGGAAAAGTTCTTGCTCCATCAGCAGATAACTTCACTTACTAGAAGACATTTGTCCGTGTTATAAGTGAAATAATCTGCCGATGGAACAAGAACTTTTTCATCCATATCAAGGAATTATTGACTTAAAACAAGCTGCACTGCACTGTCTTACTGAAAAGCTACTTTCAGTAGTACTTTTTACCCAACCAAAAATACTTTGTGAGATTTTGTGTTGTCACGCACGTCATCAAAACAAAATGTGCCAGACATATGTGTCCACATGTGAAATCAATGTTTTTTTCTCACATATGATTTATAATATTAAATGTAGCATATAGCTCTTACATCTATGCCCTCTGGCATAGATGTAAGAGGTCCAACAGACTGGCCAAATGCGGGTAAAAGTATGAAGTGGTGTGTAAATTGGACCAAGGTACCCGCCACTGTGGCAGGTTGACAATTTGAACAGAAAAAAAAAAATCTCAATTCAGTTTGAACTTCTGTCCAGGGGAGGACTGACCGTCTGGGATACAGACTGATGCACATACTGTATATATGGCGCGGCCCTAGCCTGTCACAATGTAACAAAAAAAGTACATGAAATATAATTTTTATGCCCATTGGTTGATTTTATTGAGGGACATTGGGCATATCCAATGAAATCTCTCAGTCCTCCTTGGCCCGCCCCTACCCTCTACGTTTATAAATAGCATTATTTCAGTCCGAGCAAAGTGAGCGGATACGAGAACGGGCAGGTCATAAAAACTACAACAACAAAAGCTAAAAAGCACATAAATCCATTCAGAAAAAAATAGATTGAGGAAGAGTTCAGATTAGCTGCTGCTGGCTGGTAAAAAGGAGGGAGCATGTTCACAGAGAGGCAGGAGGGCCGGTGTGAGGGAGTGGGGAAAGCTAACGCTAAGCTAGCAGGCAGACTGAGAAACACTGAGATAACAGGAACAATAACGGCCGTGGAATTAATAACGAGCACGTTCTGAGATGTTTTTAGTAAAAATAAGAACTGTGAATTTCAGTAGAAAATGTAATAAGTAAGAGAAAACAAACAGAATAGTTAGAAAACAGCTATTGAAACCATTTAAAAATGTTTTAAAAATCATTAGACACATTTTAACTTAGTATGTGGGGGAGATGTAGCCTAAATGTGGAAACGTTCAAAATAGAAAATGATTGCAAGAATTTTAGGGTTGTGTAGTTAAAGTTTGTTATTAGTAATTACTTCAAGTGAACTTATTGCTTTACACCTCTGTTAAGGTGTCCATGCTTTATGTTAGTCTGCATATGTACAGGTATGGTAAACTTACTGTCAATAAATCGGTTTTCATAGAGTTAAGAATAAATCGTATATTTTATATAATTTGCTTGTACAGGTGCGGTTTGTAATCAAAAGAGAATCAGTGGCTGGTGAAATGTCTGAGTGGCCGGTAAAAAAATTCCTCCACCAGAAAACATTTAATTTCCTCCCCTAAATATAATATAATACACATGTTAAGTGGTCAGTATGGCCAGGCGTTTGTGTCTATTACTCGCAGTGACATTACACTGTAAACAACAATAAAAAAAGGCTCATTTTGATGCTGTTTTATTTCATTGTGGTGAAATACAACATTGTGGCTACAGGGTGACCAGACGTCCCCGATTTCTGGGGACAGTCCCCGTTTCAGATGGCCTGTCCCCGGCTGAAGCCGTCTCCGGAAAAGTCCCAGATTTTAGCATTTTATGACAAAAAAAAAAAAAGTTTCCTATAGATTATTACGGTAGTCAGAGACTCCATATGGCAGGGAAAGCGCAAGTGAGCAGTGAGGTTTGTCGGAAATAAACCCTGAGTTTCACCGTAATGGCTGTAAGCACAAACACACACACAAAAAGGACAGTGTAAGCTACAAAAACACACTCTTAAACCAGAATGTTTCAACTAAAAATAATGTTCACCTCTAAAAATATCAACTCTAATTCAAAACTATGTGTTTACATGTATTTATATACAACAAATTCACAATTTCAATCGATCAAAATTAGAACCATCCTTATTTACTAAACAGAAACCTTGTGCCTCCATCAAGACACTAATAACTAGACACATTTTAACACGTAACTCTTCTTGTGTTCCTTTCTGTCCTTAAGCTGCCATTCGACATGTACAGAGCAGACGTTGTCTCATCAAAATAAAAACATCAAATCAAAAACTGGAAGTCAACCATATGTTATTCAAAATAAAAAGCGCTAAAGATGTGATACAACAAATAGGGAGCTTTATTTGGATTTATTTCAACCATACTCATATTCTATAATGAATTATTATGTTTAGCAGGAAATGACAATATAAAAAAATACTGCATTTTTTAGGAACTTTCTCCCTCTTTTGCACCACCCTGGTCTATTTACCAGTTTCGCGACCTGAACAAAAACCCCTCAGTGTCGGCCTGTTAGAGGAGATTCCTACCAGGAAAACTCCTGAGTAGAGAATTAAACTTCTCTTTTCCCAAAATGTCCAGTTTACTTTTTTTTTTTCACGGGAGCAAAAACAGCAGAAACTAACTTGCACTTTGCAGAGAATCCTACAGTATACAGTGAAATGAAGAAGATAGCATGGCTGCAGTCTGGATAAATGAATGTCTAAATGACAAACGGCCACAGTT